>JAODAL010006414.1:0-35000 GCA_025379985.1 Phyllomedusa bahiana | reverse complement strand
ATTTCTCAGCAAGGCTCTAGTTCTTTTCTCAGTTCTGAAGTAGATTCCCTGTTCACGCAGGGAACAGCTGTTTAGATTTACGCGGTTAAAAACCATATCAGAACCGCACCCAAAAACTCTGCAGGCATTTTTACCACAATTTGTGTAGTGGTTAGTGGCTATGTTTATACAGATGAAAAATGTGATACTTGACCTGTAAAAACTGCACAACTAGTTACCACATCACAGAACGGAGGTAAAAATTCTTGAGGTTTTGCCGGGTGCAGTTTTTACTGTAACACAAGCGCACCATTGTATGCAGAGTCCAATGTACTACTCCTGTTGAACAGGGGTGTGTCTTGTTCAGCTGTTACTGGAGCCATCATCAGAACATGTTCTGGCATAGCACCAAATGGCTTTTGCCACTTCTACTTTTACGTCTAAAAAAAAAAAAAAAGTACATACAAAGGGGTTGTCTCACCATGCTGTTTCACAGAACCACAAGCAGTTTCAGATAAATGCTGCCTGTCTCTTCCTGGGTATGCTGTGGGTGGTTCTATAGCAGTGATTGGAACATCAGCTCCGTATTCACAGATCTTCTCATTGCCCTGACTTGAGAGCAAGAGATGTTGTTATCTACAGAGTAGAACGTTTCAGAGCTCAAGGTAAACAAAAACTGCTACTCTTTGTTTGGTAGAGACTGCAGGCCACACAAGCGGCCTGCAGTGCTACCTGCAGCGACATCACTGCACGCTCTCAAGACAATGAGCAGGGAGAGAAGGGACGAGCTGGTCGGTAACCAGAGAAACCTGTGTGCACTCTCAGAAGATAAAATCTCATCTCAACAAAGCAAAATAAATATGTGGAAACAGTCTTCATTTACCATTTACAAGCTTATCATGGTAGTGAGATAACCCCTTTAACTGTGAAGCTAGCTGTGTTTCAGCACTGCTCCTGCTCTCTATGCTCCCCACCATAGACCTCATTTATTGGTCATGTGGCATTACAGCTTATCAATGGCCTCAGCAGCTTTATAAATGATTAAATGACTAAAGGTTCAACATTTACCAACTTTACGCGTCAGAAATACATAGAATTTTCTAATTATCCTTAGTAAATGTCCAATCTATTCACACCCCGTCATCCACAATATTATTTGCATGAAAAAATTTCAAGCATCAGTCATAAGCCATTAGCACAATTTCTCTGCTTAAAGAGGTTTTGCCACGATGTAATGTTAACGTGGGATCCTCCAAAATGGGTATTTAAATAACTTTTCTAAATATATGTCATTACAAAAAGCGAAACTTGTGAGAGCTACAGCGTTGTTCAATCCCCCTTAGTTTCCTGAAAGTTTACATTAGACACGACCAGAGGAGCTGACAGGCGCTGATCTGGCCACGCTTGCGTGTTTGCACTTCTTATCTGATGACCGGGAACATGAAGGAGCTTGCAAGGGGCTGGGGAGAAAGTGCAGTGTATGAGTCTGTCTGCTGTATAGAGAATCCACTGTTGTAATCTTATTAGAGTAAACTTTAGAGATGCTTCCCTGCTTCCTCGCTCTCTGCGCGCCCCCTCCCTCTCACCCCTGCAGCCGTTCATGACTCAGCATGCTTTGTTTATATTCTCTCCTGAGCAGATAAGAGGTAAGGAACTCACTTCCTATCAAAACCCCTTAAAAGAGAAGCCAACAGTCAAACTGGTATGTCAAAAATGATACTGTACCTGTTCAAAGAACCGTTCTCTTGCTAAAACAGGTGCAGACAATATACTAAGTATGCAGCAAAGATAGCCATAGGAATGGAGTAGGAGATTAAACTAACTATATTCTGATTCAAATGTATTTCAATTTTTCTACTCACACAACTTTTTCAAGTAACACTACCAACAAAAAAAAAAAAATCATAAATATCCAGCAATATGTAACCATAAAGTGGATTTTTTAAAATAAATTGTATGTTTTTTTATTATTATTATTTTTTTTAAAAGATCCCTATGTACATGACTTCTTGGTTCATCTCCCCAACTTCCCCACTGTGTCCTCCAAAAGCACAGGAGTGAAAGGATTGCTCGACAATTCTCTCCTTGGCCAACTACAGCCTGAGAGACTAAGTAATATCAGCAAGACCTCCCCAGTGCAGAAAAAGATCTCCCATTAACTTTTTATGTATTATCTCTCATTGCCCTGTCATTTGGTCTATCCTTATCCACTCCTAGAGTGGACATCATGTCATCACCTACTACTTGTAATGAGACTACATAGATATAATCCGCACAGACGGTAAAGTGAGATTAGTCTGCCCTGACAAAATAAAAAACTGTCAAAAATTCACAAGAATTGTTCAAGAAATATTGTTTCAAGCAAAAATACCCCATTTGTGATGGAAAAGTCCCTTTAACCACTTCATGTTACCTTTGGATATTCTAGATCAGTCATAAACTGAATCTTCGTGCAGTCAGAAGTTGTACTGCTTTAATTCTTCCTGCGTGCATATTTTATCTGAACTGGTAGGTACACTTCAAATCCACATTTGATCAGCATTGGCTTCAGTCAACGTAACATATCCAGGGATATTAATCCAGAAATCTCTGGCACAATAAAGCCTCACCCTTGACTACTGCGGTCAGCATTTGCACCAATATTTGTAAGCCAAAAACAGGAGTGACTCTTTTTATACTGCTTTATTTTATGCAAAGAAGTGTGGATCAGGCCTAAGAGCCATAGCCAGATAGAGATGCTGGCACAAAATACTGGGGTAAAGCTCTTTTCACACTACATTTAAGTACCCTGGTGGAAGATCCCTTAAAAGGTGATGCCTGTTACCACTGGCTTCTAATGTACAAAATAAGAAAAACCAGGACATTTTTTTTACCTCCACCATACTAGGCTGTATTATAAATAAAAATAAAAACACACAGCTTGTTCCTGGCTGTTAGGATAGCAGGTTATTAGGCTAGTTCTTCCATTTGTTACAATATATAGATGTACACTGTCCAGACAAAGGAAAAAAGTTCACCCTTCTGGCAACTTTAAGACTTTGGTGTTTGCCAAGAGTTTCCTGGAGTATACACCAAAAACTGCCCCATAATTCATCTTGAGAAAAAAAAGACAAAATTAGTTCCCGTTTTGGGGGAAAGTAAGTAAACTGCATCATCTTCAAATAAGGCTTTAACATAAAAATGCATAACTTGCTGCATATTTGCTTTAGTCAAATGTAGACATTTTTAACATAAAGTATATGTTCTGTTCTTTCAGTCTGATCCACCAATGTGTAAAAAAAAAAAAAAAAAAGGTTAAATAAAGTCCTGATGTTACCACAGAAAAAAATTGTTGAAAAATTGAGTAGATGAAAGTTTGACTTGCCAACTCCACAGCCCTGGAAACAGGTTTACCAGTAAATATGCAGAGGTGGACACCCATGTTGAGTCTCTCTATTCTTTCCTGGGCATACAGAACTCCAGGGCTGCCATCAGTAATTTATGGGCTCCATACAGCCAAAGCACCTGCTCCTCTCCCCCAACCATTACCAGATCCCATCGTCCCACCTTTTTTTTTATTTGACCAGGACCCCTGACAGCAGTAGTGCCAATACTGCCCTGATGTGCCCTAAGGTATCCCTAGTTTACTGAGCAACACTAATCATGCATGTCCACCTTGGTACATTAATTGTGGCGGAACAGTAAAGCTCTTCAAAAGAAACAAACAGGTGGCGCTATGCTGCCATTCCTGGAATACCTGCCGAGACCAGTAGGTTTTTATTTTTTTAAATAAGAGTTCAGAATTTGGGAATAGATCTTTATTACAGACAACGCTCCTGGGGCAACTGCTTTAGCTTTCAGTTTCTTTTCATTCAGCTTAATATATAATGTGCTGCTCACCAGAAACTATCAACAAGCTGGCATACAGCTGCAGACTTATTACAATTATGGCTTGTGGGTATGTATAGAAGATAAACTGACTGAACATTACAATTGCCAATGTTTACATAGGAACCTTAATAAATGTAGCAGTATCACTGTCAACAGGCTATGCTATGTTATGATAAAAGGACTTGATTAACCTAGTAACAACTATAATATGAAGGACCTCAAGGGCATTGTCAGAATTCAATCCACAGGCTATTTATTCATTACACTACCCTCCGAAAGCTAAAGCCTGTCATGTGTCCTGGTCCGTCATGCCTATGTCATAGACGGACGACATTAGGATATGCCATCACAGTCTGATAGGTGCTACCAGGGCTGTGCAGTCGGCAAGCCGAAGCCCCGACTCCTCAATTTCCCAAACCTCTGACTCCCTCATACACGGCGCATGTTTAAGTGAGAACTTTACTGTAGTAAAATGGTAACATCCGGCTGTTTACCACCTTATGATACAATAATCAAGCTATTAAGGTAGAACAGACACTGACAAGCTAAAGGGTAACAATGTTTTGAACACTTGTGGGTAGAGTTGAAGAAAAAGCTGTATTTGTATCCAAGTCCAGTCTGCACCAACATTGGGAATGTGTAGAGGAGACCTGGGATCAGATTTTGCTTGAATCTGATTCAGAGCCCAGAAGGAGTCGGGCAGTATTGAAAACCAAGGGTGGATTTCCCAAATACTAACAAAATAATAAAAATTAACATTTTGATTTTTAGGAGCAAAACATTAACAATGCAGTTACAGGAAAGAATCTGCAGAACTAAGCAGATGCTAAATACTTGCAGGTCACATTTATAAGATATAAGATGACTTCATACATGACCTCACATCTGATCTCATTATTTCCAGGTTAGAGAACGGCCTCTCTACACTAACTTTGGTTGGGGGCAAAGCAGTAACCCCACAGTAAGTTTTGATGAATGGTTAAACGCTTCTACTTCTTTGAAAACAGGTGAAAAATTTTGCGGAAATCTGTTTGCCATGGGAACGGAATCTTTTCCCCTGGGGCAGGGCTTTGCCTGCTCCATGTCATGAGTTACACTCCTCATGTGATAAGGCTGAAGATATGGGAGCAGTAGCACTGGCCGGACAATTCCTCTTGCTCTTTGCATCGAACTAACTGGACCAAATTATTATATATTTTGGGAGTAGGAGTCTTTTATGACGACTGAGTCCTGGAAAATAGCCACCGACTCCGAATCCACAGCCCTGGATCCTACCTCTGGAAGCCGCTACTAGCTCTGGAATGGGCCCCCAAAAGATACAGAGCAGAATGGACAACTGGTCATGCTTGTGTCCAACTCTCCATTCTGTTCTATGGGAAGCCCAAATATGGGTACAGAGGCGGGATCCGCACATAAAAGGCTGTTCCCACCATAGTCTAACAGTACTTTGTGCTGACTTGTGGATAATCAGTTAACGCAGTTATGTCCTGTGGAAGGAACAGGTTTAGGAGCCACTCCCACACAATCCGCAGCGAGAGCCGACTGAAATATACTGTATAGGTAGATCCAATCCGTTTAACCCCCTAAAGTAAATATGAAATACTGCATTGAGGTGGTTAGAGAGTGTGCACCATGAATACCTGGTGCTGATGAGAGTTCCCATGGCAGATAAAAAGCCTTTTATTAGATCATTGCCTATTAAACCCTTCCAAATAACAAGATATGTATTATATGAGTGATTAAAAAGAAATCACACAGTATAGTCATATAGTGTAATAAAAAAAACAGGTTCTCATCATAATGATTAGCTTTTAACATGTAAGGAAACGTAAATGAAGTCTTACCAAATACACTGCTGTTTTGATTTGTTCAGGAGATTGTATCTACTGCACACAAGTTTCTCTTTGTTACCGACCACCTCTCTCCTTACTCATTGCTCCAAGAGGCTTCTGACCATGGTGACTCACTCCCTGTTGAGTCTTAGCTCTAGCACAGGAGCTTGTTTATCAAAGCTAATGACAAGTTTTAAACTTTAGATGGCCATAGTGTTATGTACTACAGATTATACATCTCCAGTAGTCATGTCATTGTAACAGAAAGAGCTAGGAACAGCAGAGCTGATATACCAAGAAATAAATGGGAAGACTTCTGTTTTACCAGGACAAGTGCTGGTCAACTATCTTAAAAGACTGAATTTGATTGGATATCAATAAATCAGTTTCAAAGTTATGCACACCGCAGTGAGCTGGAATCTGCTTTTTATTTTTCAGTTTTTTTCTGTGGTTATTTTGCTTGCTTATTTTTTTATTTTTTTGAGGTAGCAGGGTTTGTTTCCTTTACACTGCACAAAGTAAAACAAAAGGGGTTGTCTCCCCATGCTGTTTCAGAGCATTTTACAATCATGCATCCTATCCTGTCTCTTCCTGGTTAGGCTTTGGATGGTTCTACAGCAATGATTAACATAATAGCTCCATATTCACAGCTCTTTTAATTGCACTGACTTAAGATCAGGAGATCTGATCTATGAGCTCTTGGCTCTAAAGTAAACAAATAATTATTCTCCTTTGCTTGTTAGGCCTCGTTCACACAGCTTATTTGGGCACGGATTGGCGCCGTACTCCGCACCGGATTTGCGCTTCAGTACGGCGCCAATCCGTCCCTGTCATTACGGTAATCCACTGCTCTCATAGAGAACAGTGGATTCCGTTGCTCCTCCCGCTCGGCGAATCCGCCGCGGGGGAGAAAGTGACATGCACATTATTTACGGCGTGGACACGCCGTAAACAATGCATTGTCTATGGGGCCGGGAGCGCCGCCCCCGCAGCGCTCGGCCCCGCCCCCGTCCCACCCCTTATTCACGGCGGATTTGTGAGCTCAATACGGTTTACAAATCCGTCGGGAATAAGCCGTGTGAACACGGCCATAGGCTATGTTCACACGGCTTAAAATGGAACGCGATTACGCCCGTAATTACGTCCCTAAATACGCCTAAAATAATGGTCAGGGGATATTCAATTGATTGCAATGTAAAATATGTCTCCTTGTTCACACGAGGCGTATTTACATGTCGTAATTACGCTGCGTTTTCACAGCGTAATTACGATCACAAAATCAAGTCCCCTGTCAATTATTGAGCCGTTTGTGCGACGTAATTACGCCTTCTATCCCCATAGAAAATAATGGGGACCGGATTTACGTCATGAAAATCAGTGCCACACTTTTGTGACGCGTATTTGCAGCGTAATTACGCTGCAAATACATTCAGAGGGTCAAATAGAGTTCACAGTCTCTAGCCAAGACTGTCTGGTTTTGTATCAATTTTCGGGGAGGGACTATGCTTGAATCTGATTTTTGCAGATAATATTCAGAATTAAGCCAGTGTCATGAACATAGAGGCAAGCAGCAGAATGACCAGCAGCATGTCCCGGGGAATTGCGCCATACCAACGCATGCGGCTAGATGTGGGTGCCCTCATATCGGAGGTAAGTTTTAATGCAGTGGCTATGTTCACATGGCATAAATGCAGGGTGTATAGTACACCTGCAATTAGATCGTGTTGAGCTTTTGTGCATGGAGGAGGGGAGAGGGGGCTAGCAGGCAGCAGGCCACATTTTCATGCTATGTTTGCAATTTAGCTGAATTGTATGTGTAGTAGAACATGTATGTAGAAGCAGATTTCTAAATGTTAATTATTTAGTAAGTGACATGTCTCTACTGTGATTACATAAAAGTGTTATGAAATGTTTTTAATTAATGTAATTAAATATGAACTGTATGTAATGTGCATGTTAAGTAGTGACATGTCATTTACTTTAGGATTTTTTAGAAATGTGGATGTCATTTTTTTATACTGTGCATTCTGCCATATGCTTGTTGTTTGCATTATCATTACTTTTTTGTAAATAACAAGCATATTGGACCTCTACTTTTTTATGTGCATGTAATTTTTTCTATACGTGAAAATGCATGTAATTTTAGTACCCTAACATCAAAATATATTGCATTACCTGCAGTTAAATTTGCATATATCTGCTTGATGCTGCTGGTAATGCAATATGGTTTGACAAATGTAGAAAAAAAAAAGGAAAACAAATATACTGCAGCATGTTTTTAAATTGTAAATTGATTTATGTTTTTTTCAGGTTATAATTGCAAATAATATTTTAACATATTTGCATTGCACCACAAATCACGAACTTGTTAGTGCTGTGGGTATGTTCCCACGGCGTCTTTGGTCCATGTGAAAATATGGTAAAGTAATATGTACATGCATATTCCATATGCTATGAAAACATGAAAACATTTATTATAACGGACCAAAGACGCCGTGGGAACATACACGCAGCACAAGTCTAATTTTAGCAATGTGTCGTTACTGCTAAGCAGTTTTTAAACAACTTTTTCAAAATTAATTCAATTTTATTGTTATAAAAATTCATCAGTATATTGAATATATTTTTTAAAATGGTGTGGAGAAGACAGCAACAGCCGGAGTTGGCAGGATCTGTGTGCGGCAGAACCAGAAGTCCCCTTGTGGAGAAGACAGCAACAGCCGGAGTTGGCAGGATCTTCAATATCTTAATATTTTCAAACAAAAATATGGGTGCTGATGGTTCACTTTGAAAAATACTACTGTGTTTATTGGTTGCCTAGCAGAAATACGCGATTGAATGACTGATGTAAATACGCGTGCAATACGCGTGCAATAATTACATCCCCGAAGCGTTTTTCGGTCCGTAATTCCGGGAGCAGCACCGAACGTACTATGGACGTATTTTATGGACGTAATCACGCGCGTAATTACGTCCCATTTTAAGCCGTGTGAACATAGCCTTAGAGATAACATACTCCATTCTTAAAGTGCTGACAGTCCAACCTGTGGTGAGGTCACTCCCTGCTCTCAGATGCCGACCTGTATAAACTCATAGCAGATAAGAGATTTTATCTCCTCAACAAAAGCAAGTAAGCCAAAGCAATATATTTGGGAAAAGTGTTTAATTACCTGTCCCTACATGTTTAAACCTAATCTTTTCACGAGTCTACCCCTTTTATAAGGGATTACAGCCCTACTGGGCAATATGGACAGCACTGAGAAGTAGGTAACCACTCAATCCTCTATGGCTCTGTAAATGTGGAGGAACAGACTCATACACTGTGGCAGGCTATTTATCTGAACCTCTAGAATCTAAAGCTACATTTCATGTAGCCCATAAACCACAATCACTGGTAATAAAAGCTGATCACCGGGGGTTAGAGGAACTAGATCCGACTCTGGCTTCTATCTACCGAATGTTTATCTTCAAACAATTCCTTTAACAAAATATTTTATTAATATTTATTCCACAGAGACAAACTGTTTAATATTTGGTACTTATTAAACGACAAAAAACAAAAAAAAAACATTATTGTACTGGAAGAGCCGTAAAGTGCCACCTGGATCAGTGCCAGAACAACATTATGTAGTCTTCATGAAGGGTGTGATTTATGCGAGCTCGAGCATTTGTTTATCTTACACCATTAGCAGCTTGTATGAATGACTATCGTATATTAGATGAGCGGAGGGAAATTGTGCATTAATATGAGTAGTGTCAGCTCCAAAAAGAATGTTGTCAATTGTGAACAATCCTCAATCCGAGCACAGATGTCCCAGCACACACTGGAAGCATTATTCTCAGGCCGATGTCCCAAGCATCACACATGCATCCAACCTCAAATGGCAATTATGGAAAGTCATCTCATTTACACAAGTGGCCCATTTCTCCAATTAGGCATTTGTTTCATTGTAATGACTACAGACAGGAATGAAGCCACAAACGCAGAAGTGACCTACTGTAACCCCTTAACAACCGTGCACAGTCTTTTGACGTCGGCTGGTGCGGGTCGTTCGTCTACAGCGACGTCTTCTGGCTGATCGGGGCTGTACTACACAGCCCTGATCCCAGAGCATGTCCTGCGAGCATCGGGGAGCGGAGGAAACCTCCGCAACCCGGTGCTTTAACCCTTTGATTGTAGCGATGCATTACCACAGCGCAAACAAAGGATTCCCCTGCTCTGTTGGGTGATCGGAATGCCCGGCGGCCTGACAGAGCTCAGGGAACAGCTGCGCAGTCAGCCCTGGGGACCTGGAGTGGCCCCAGAGCTGTCTGTAACAAACCAGTGATCAGGGCAGACTGTGTGCTGTCCATATCACTGCCTGTGTCAAAGTGACACCGATTATAATGTATTAGCATATATGAATATGCTAATACATTACTAAGTGTTAAAAAAAAAAAAAAAAAAAAAAGTTCTCCTTCATGGATGGATAATATATAAAATATAATAAATAATATATATAAAAAGTAAAAGAAAAAAAATTATATAAATAAATATTTAATAAAAAATTGTGCATATATTACACACAAAAAACCTACACATATTAGGCACCCACACGACCGTAATAACCTATAGAATTAATCTAACAAGTGAAATGTGAATGGTGTTGAAAAAAAAAAAAATGTAAAAAAACCTAAAAAATTTAATAAATTCTGCATTTATTTAAAGGTGAACTTAAACTATTCCCGCATAAAGTACAACTCATCTCGAATAAAACAAGGCCTCATCCAACTGCGTCATTGAAAAAATAAAAAAGTTACGACTGTTGAAACGCGAGGAGGCAAAAACTAAAGAATTGTTCTGGTCATTAACTACTTTTCAGGCCTGGGGCCTAAGGGGTTAAAGGGAATGTGTCATCAAAAAGGACTTGTGTTTAACATAAAAACGTTAGTTAAACAATATTTTAAGAATGTTTGGTTACATTTTTTTTTTAATTTTCCATATTACTTTCAATATTTTTTAATAATTCTTAAGCCCTGCAGTTTTCACTTTGGCCACTAAGCCTAATATTCTCACACTTCCTGTTCTGTTGAGAAAGAGTCTCAGTTGTCTGCTCATTATCAGCACAAAGAGGGTCAAACTGAAAGGAGACACCAGCTTGTGTTATGTCTTCCGTCAACTTTTTTTATTTTTGATTTTTTGTCCCAGTAGAGGACTTAAACATGCAATTATTTGATTGCTCATATATTACACAGCATTACTTATAATATAATGCATTAAATACCTATCCATGTAAAACTGCCAGCCACATTACCGTACCCAACCTCTGACAGAGTAAAACATACAAAGAAGGCAGACGTGGGAGCCTTCATTAGCTCCCCAGCTACCATATAAAACCAGCAGCTTCCTGGGAACGTAGGGGGTGCCAATGGGCTGAGAAATTAAACCCCCCCCTCCAAAAACTATTTAGATGCAATGATCCCTATTCACTGCAGCATCTGAGGAGTTAAACAAGGATCTGAGGTATGCCCTTTCTTCACCATTTGAGCAGGGTCCTGGCTGTCAGACACCTGAACCTCTGCTTCAGCCAGCACAAAGCAGGGATGAACCGCTGACAAAAGATGTATTATATTCCTTAAGGGGTTAAAGGTGTTGTCTCACCACAGACATTGATGGCATATTGATAGGACGAGCCTCAAAAACTCGCTCGGCTGACTTCAATAAGCGTTCGGACCACATATTTGTTCAAAACAGAGAGGTTTCAGGGTTCAATCTTGACAGAAGTATCCCATCAATGTCTTAGTCAGGGCTGTGGAGTCCGAGTCATCATAAAATGGACCGACTCCCAACATATATAATAAGTTGGTCCAGTTAGTTCGATGCAGTGCAAAGAGCAAGAGGAATTGGATCCGGCCAGTGCTGCTGCTCCCATATCTTCAGCCTTATCACATGAGAAGTGTAATTGATGACATGGAGCAGGCAAAGCGCTGCCCCAGGGGAAAAGATTCTGCTCCCAGGGCAAACAGATTTCAGCAAAATTTTTCACCTGTTTTCAAAGTAGTAGAAGAATTTAACCATTCATCAAAACGGACTGTGGCTGAGGCAATTCCTTTATACCCTGACATTGTTAGAGATGTTGCCCCTGTGGTCACCGCTTTAGTCCCAACCCAAGTTAGTGTAGAGAGGCCTTTCTCTAGCCTGGTAATAATGAGATCAGATGTGAGGTCATGTTTGCAGGATCTGATGGAGGCGATACTATTTCTCAGAATAAATTCAGAGACTCCACAAATGTTCCTGCAGTGTTTTACATATTTACATTTTTTTTTGTGTTCTAAAGTCATATCCAATAAATATATTTTACACTAACAAGCAAAATGGTAACAATGTTTTGAACTTGTGACTTTCAGGCTCCATATTCCACCATTCACAACAGCTTTGTACATGAGGCTACTGTAATTTTATATGCAGTCATCTTACCTATCTTATACATAGATTTACATAAAAGTATTTAGCATCTGCTTAGGTCTGCAGATTCTTTCCTGTAACTGCATTGTTACTGTTTTGCTCCTAAAAATCAAAATGTTAATTTTTATTATTTTGTTAGTATTTGGGATATTCACCTTTTGTTTTCAATACTGCCTGAATCCTTCTGGGCTCTGGATCAGATTCAAGCATATCTTGACTAAAATCTGATCCCAGGTCTCTTCTACACATTCCCAATGTTGGTGCAGACTGGATTTGGATACAAATACAGCTTTTTCTTCAACTCTACCCACAAGTGTTCAAAAGATAGCTTGATTATAGCTTGATTATTGTATCATAAGGCGATAAACAGTCTGATGTTACCATTTTACTACAGTAAAGTTATCACTTAAACATGC
Source organism: Phyllomedusa bahiana (assembly GCA_025379985.1). Taxonomy (NCBI): domain Eukaryota; kingdom Metazoa; phylum Chordata; class Amphibia; order Anura; family Hylidae; genus Phyllomedusa; species Phyllomedusa bahiana. The sequence goes on along the minus strand of JAODAL010006414.1, from coordinate 22,458 downwards.
ACTATGTATGAGGGTGTCGGAGGTTTGGGAAATTGAGGAGTCGGGGCTTTGGCTTGCCGACTGCACAGCCCTGCTTTTAGTAATAAATTCTGATAATATAGGGACTAGTGTCTTATTGTGATATTGGCTCAAGATCTTACTAGTGACACAGAAACCCCCAGGACAACCCAAGCAATGGAAGGTCCTGGGAATGTTTCAAGAGTCTAAGTCTTTAAAACAGCTGTTATCAGGGAAGATCCATAAACTGTGATCCTCACCAACAGCTAGGAGGGAGTCGAGGCTCCTTCCTGGAGAGGCGACACTAAACTTTTAGGGGGATGTTCACACAGCGTATTTTTACACATACAAATTTACGGATCAAAATTAGTTTTAACAAACGCCTAATCAGAGGTGTCTCTTGAACCTTATTTAAAAACATATTATAAGGTGGTATAGTTTCCTATGTATGTAATAAACAAACACCTCAAGATTTGACAAGGCCCTTAAATTCACAGGTGTAAAAAAATGTCCAAAATACCCCCACACCCTAAATATGCCTGTAAAATAGACGCAGTGTAAATGACTGTGCATATTCTACATTGGCATCAATGAGAGTTGTTTTGAACATTGTTTGGTTTAAAATATGCACCAAAATACGTTGTGTGAACATACCCTTAGTTCACACTGCTTTTCCAGGACACGCCGCCATACGCCTGCTGTTTTAGAAACAAGACTGTGGAGTTAGTAATCCAAAGCTTCAACTCCCTCATACATGGGGCATGTTTAAGTGGTAACATCAGGCTTTTTATCACTCTTAGGCCTCGTTCACACGGCTTATTTTGCCGCGGATTGGTGCCGTACTGCGCGCCGGATTTGCGCTTCAGTACGGCTCCAATCCGTCAGAGTCATTACGGTAATCCACTGCGCTCATAGAGAACGGTAGATTCCGTCGCTCCTACCCGCTCGGCGAATCCGCCGCGGGGGGAGAAAGTGACATGCACATTATCCAGGCGCAATACGCGCCGTGGATAATGCAAGTCTATGGGGCCGGGGAGCGGCGCCCCCGCCGCCGTCCCGCCCCTTATTCACGGCGGATTTGTGAGCCGGATTGCGCTCACAAATCTGTCGGGAATAAGCCGTGTGAACACGGCCTTAGGCTATGTTCACACAGTGTAATTGCGGAGTGTAATTACGCCTCGCAATTACGCGGGAGTTTGGGAGCTCACGCGAGCTCCTGCAGGGCGGGGGGGGGAGAAGGGCACCTCGCCGGCCCCATAGACTCATTGCTAGCGGCGCGTACTCACCACTAGTAATTGACATTTCACTTATCTCCCCCCGCAGCGTATTGTCTGAGCAGGGAGAGGAGATGTAATCCATAGTTCACTATGAGAACTGTGGATTACCGTAATGACTGGGATGTATTTTACCCCGTATTTAGCTTAGTACGGCGCGAAATACGTGGTGAAATACGTCCCGGTTTAAACCGTGTGAACACGGCCTTAGGGTGCACAAGGATTTTTCAATCCAAAAAACATCTTGGGTAAAATGTATCCAAACATGTACTCAAAGTGTGATACATATTTGGATAGGTTTTCTGGATTGTAAAAAAATACCCGATAGTTTTAAATAGGGCATCTGATGCGTAAAACGGATCAAGAACTGACATTTCAATTCTTTGTCCAGATCCGTTAAACGCATCACAAAGACGTATGTAAACCACTTATCGACTGATCGTGGATATACGGTTCACTGAGCATTGTTATATACGTGTTTGGGTCTGGAAAAAGTACCCAAACACGTATCTAAAAACCGTGTGCAAATACCTTTATGATACAATGATATCCTTGCGATACAATGATATTTAGGTGGAACATAAAATATATTTATTGGATACAATTTCAGAACACAAACTTTAATAAATTGTAAATATAGAATCACAGAAAAAAAAATATCCCCCATAAAACGGATACTTTATTTCAAACATTCTAAATAGCCCCTCTACAATAACCACAGACTTATACACCCGAAATACACCAAAAAGATAAATACCGGTATTAGGACAAAATGCAAAATACACAAAAGGGCACAATGAATGTTTTCTCACAGTACTGCTGTCGTCACGCATAGGACAATCAGAAGATGAAAATTAATCTTAGTGACACCTATAATCCTCACCCTACAAAATCCCTATACCCGTTTCCAATCTAATTGTGGGGTTATCAACCTAAAAAGGACGGCCCCACTCAAGGGGACTGTCCCTCAAAGCCCCTGGTATCGCTCTTACTGAATAAAGTAAATAGGTGACCAGGTAAATAACCAGACAGGAAGAAAAAGGATAATTACCCCCAAAAAACAAAAAAAAGAAAAGGCCTAAAGGCAGCACTTCCCTATGCTTTCCCCGACCATACTAGTTGGGTTTTTCAGAGAAACAATGGCTCAAAACACACAATTATATGAGAAATCCCACGATAAGGGGCGCCCACGAAGTAAAGACCATGGCAAATAACCATGTGTCTGATATATTTAGGGCGTCCCATACCTCCTCCCATCCATGGAAGATCTAATTAGATACATCAGTGTAACAGGGATAAATAATATCACAACACTAGAACCAATGCCCATGATATACCTTATACATATGCTGCCATTAGTCCAATGCCATTAAAATAGTTAGATACTGCAGACCAGAAGTACGTCAGTTCAGATAGTATAATAAAGATTTTGGCTTTGAACAAGCACACTGATCACATTCAAAACTAAGATCTTTAATTATTCACCAAAAAAATCTGAAACCACTGACACACAAAGCCAAGATCTTTATTAAACCAACTAAACAACAAAGTAACTACATACTGCACAAAGTTACTACAATGTCACTGTAGTAACTATACCAGGATGATCATTTTAAAAAGGGATGTGTCAAAGCCAAATATAAATATATGTATTTAGGGACTTGATATATCAAAATGTTATACACATATCTAATAGCGCAGTAACAGTAATGGACCTAATGACAGCTAGAATCTCTATTACAAAAAGCAAATATAATATGATAATGCCACAGAAAGGTTTTAATGTGAAGGTAGATATACATACATATATATCAATTCAGAGAATTTATACCTGAAGCAGTGGGAAAGTATCACAAAAAGCAGCCAAATTGTAACCCCTCATTAAGCCCATGTGGGTTAACTGACCTAAGTCTGTAGATCTACTCCACCTCTATTTGTAAGATCTTGCTATTAAAGTTACCCTTTCTAGGGGAAGGTCAGATTATCTCTATAACTAGAAATCTTAGACTTGTTGTATAGCCCATATGGTATTCCCGAATATGTGTTGTCCCTCCGATTTCTAACATCCCCTGATGCTTGCCAACAAGATTGTGAAGTTGCTGAATGCTTTTATCCACAAAAAAAGGGAACAGGTACAAACCCCAATTATACTAAGCCTTCCGGTTCACAATTGGAGAAGTCTGAGAAAATAATCTTCCATTTATTGATCATCGGATCGGATTTAGCCTGACAAACGGACAAGCCATGCAATCCTCCCCACACTTGAAGGTACTGTTGAAACCAGAAGGTTACATACACTAAAAACGACACATATGCATGTTTTTATCACTATCTGTCATGAAATCAGAATAACCCTTACCCTTATTAGGTCAATTAGGATTAGCAAAATGATTTATATTTGCCAAATTCCACAATAATGAGAGAGTCTCCAAAGTGTACATACATTTCATTAGTATTTGGTGGCATTGCCCTTAAACTGTATGACGTTTTGGATATCCTTCCACAAGCTTCTCAATAGTTGGTAGGAATTTTGGCCCATTCCTCCTGACAGAACTGGTGTAACTAAGCCATGTTTGTAGGTCGCCTTGCTCGCACCTGCCTTTTCAGCTTTGCCCATACTTTGTCAATAGGATTGAGATGAGGGCTTTGTGATGACCACTCCAAAACATTGACTTGGTTATCCTTGTAACCAGTTTGGCAGTTGCTTGGGGTCATTGTTCATTTGGAAGACCCTTATCCATCCAAGCTTTAACTTCCTGGCTTAGGTCTTGAGATGTTGCTTCAATATTGTCACATAATCTTTCTTCATAATGAGATCTATTTTTTGAAGTGCACCAGTCCCTCCTGCAGCAAAACAATCCAACAACATGAAGCTGCCACGCCTGTGTTTCACAGTTGGGATGGTGTTCTTAGACTTCCAGGCTTCACCCTTTTTCCTCCAAACGTAACAACGGTTAAACCATTCCATTTTAGTTTCGTCAGACCACAGGAAGTCTCCAAAAATGTAGGTCTTTGTTCCTGTGTGTATTTGCAAATATTAATCTGGATTTTGTGTTTCTTTTGGAGAATTGGCGTCTTCCTGGTAGAGTGGCCTTTCAGCCACGTTAATATAGTACTCGTTTCACTGTGGATAATGACACAATCTTACCAGCTTCCGCCAGCATCTTCATAGGGGCTTTTGTTCTTGGGTTGATATGCACATCTCGGACCAAAGCACGATCGTCTCTGAGACACAGAACTAGTCTCCTTGAGCTGTATGATGGCTGGACATTCCCATCTTGTTTGTACCTGCATATAATTATTTGTACAGATGAACAAGGCACCATCTGGAAATTGCACCCAAGGATGATCCAGACTTCTGCAAATCCACAATTCTCTTCCTGATATCTTTAGACTTTCCCATGATATAACATACAGAAGCAATGTGTTTTAAAATACATCCTCAGGTGTGTATGTAACTCAGATATTGCCAACAAACCTATCAGAAGCTTCAAAAGACATGACATCATCATATGGGCTGTCCTAAATTGTTTAAAGGCAAAGTAATCCTAGTGTATGGAAACTTTTGACTTTGCAGAAAGTGATAAAAATGCCTTAAACCCTCTGTCTGGCATTTAGCAAATATAAATTTTGGTAATCCTAATTGACCTAAAACGGTTAAGATTTATTCTAATTTCATGTCAAATTGTGAGAAAAACATACAAATATGTCTTTTTATATAGTGTATGTAAACTTCTGCTTTCAACGGTACCTAGCAGACTCCTATCCAGCCAGGTCTCCATTTTTCCAAGACAAAGTAATCTGTGGTCTTTTGGGAAGAATATCCAAAAGATCATTATCCGACCGCAAAATATTCAGTACTTCTCAATATTACTTCTCATTACTGGCAATAATCCTAGCTACATGGCTATCCTCACCCTTGTCCATCCTTGGGATCAAGAGTCTGCTATGATCTTGTTTACAAGCATATTGATAAGCTTCGTGTCTCACCTGCACTGGATAACCACGATTCGGAAACCACTGATCCAGTTCAGACGCTCGTTTAAGGATATTGTCTAAATGTGAACAATTCCATTTGACTCAAAAATTGACCATGTGGAATCCCTCTTATGAGGCATGAGGTGATGTCTATTCCAATGTAACACTTAGTTGAGGTGGGCTTCCTATAAGTTCTATTACTCTGTGTGCCATTGCTAATCTTACTCCATGACATTTTCTCTTCCAAATTAGAGACTTCACAAAAATATATAGTTCTCTTCTCCTCCGTTGCCTTCCTCAGCCTCTAAAGGTCTCTTGATCCCTCTTACTGTTTTTTATTGTGCCTCGATTTCACTTCCACTTTGCTTTGTGTCCAAGGCTCACGGGTCCTGTCAAGTAACAACTATGGGACAGATGGCAAACAGGAGCTGACATACCCTAAAGGCTTTACTCGCACATCAAAGCTGGGTTTGTCTGCTGCTGTATAGGATCCACGAGCCCCTATAGTTTCACATAGAAAATAACTGTATTCCACCGCATTGGTGTTGCATATCAGATTCAGTTCAAAGCCAACTTTCAATTCAATCGGCTCATAACCTTTTATTTCCTAACAGTCACATGCCTCTGATTTCCATCACCATTCAGTGATGCACCGGACCACCAGAGTCTATTTGCGGCTGCAACGGGGACATCCCCGTTTAGAAAATTGTAAACAAAAGACCAGAAGGCCGCAGGGCAGGAACAGGGTTCTGGAGAAAGGCGAGAACTGTTATATATATATATATATATTATTTTTATTTTTTAATTTTTTTTTTTAATTTGTTGCATCTTTTTTGTAAATGGGACCCTTACAGCATTGCAACAATACTAACAATAAATTGGACAAACCCTTTAAATGGAATTCAATACATCCTGAATACTTTGACAACTTCACACGAACTCCTCAGAAACCGAACAGAGTGCTATTCGAGCACCACTCCACAGTGCATCTGTGCGGCACTGATCTCACATTGCCCTGTTATGCAACATGCTATGGGACAGGCACCACTTGCGTATTCAATGAAACTGGACTCGCAGTGAGATACAGTATAGGCCCATTAATCCATGTGTACTATATGACAGATTTACACAACATAGATGCAGAATAAGCATAGGCATGAGAAACCTGGCAGTGAAGTACTTTCAGCTTTGATCTGTGATGGGAAGCAGCACTTCATACAATCCCAGATAAAGATTTTTATTTGAGCTGCTAATCTGTTTGAAAATGAAGAGTACTGGAAGATATCAATGGGACAAAAAGCCAGCCATGTAGTAGAACACGGAACGGGTATTCACAATCCAAAACTTGTAAACTCTTAGGCCATGTTCACACGGCTTATTTGGGCACGGATTGGAGCCGTACTGCGCGCCGGATTTGCGCTGCAATACGGCTCCAATCCGTCTGTCATTACGGTAATCCACAGCCTCATAGAGAACTATGGATTCCGTCTCTTCTCCCCTCGGCGAATCCGCCGCGGGGGGAGAAAGTGACATGCACATTATTTATGGCGCGTACGCGCCGTAGATAATGACGGCAGCCGGCGTAATTGCGGGGCGAAATCCGTCCCCGCAATTACGCCGGCAATAAGCCGTGTGAACCAGGCCTTAAGCACCAGGGATGAAAAGGCCTCAACCAGCAGAATGGTTTAGTTTTTGCCTCCCTATGTTTCAACAGTCAACTTTTTAATGATGTAGTTGTAGAAAGACTTTACGCGGGAGAAATTGTATTTTTTTGGGGGGTGTAGTTTTATTTCACATATAAATTACGGCGTAATTAAAAAAAAAAAAAAAAAAAAACATTTATATTGTGAACATCCAAAAAAAAGCATTTTTCTGCATTTGTTTTTTAATATTTTTACACCATTCACACTAAATCTGTAGAACTAATCTAACAGGTTATTATAGTCGCTTGGATACCTAATGTTTAGGTTTTTGTGTAATGTAATCACAATTTTTTTTAATAAAATACAAATATTTAATATTTCTTATTGTTATTCCACACTTTTTTAATCCCATTAAGGTAGGCATCCTCAAACTGCAGCCCTCCAGCTATTGGGAAACTACAACTCCCATCATGCATTTATATAATCTATAACTGTGGGAATGATGGGAGTTGTAGTTTCCCAACAGCTGGGGGTCCGCAGTTTGAGGATGCCTGCATTAAGGGATAACTATTACACACTTAGTAATGTATAAGCATACTCCTGTATGCCAAGACATTAAACTGTGTCAGTAGAACACATACTATTGACTGGACAACACACGGGGTGCCCTGACAGCAGCCAGCCCTGAAGCTGTCTAGATATTTCCCAGGTTCCATTGGGCACTGGGATTCCTGGTGAACTGATAGAGCAGGGGAATCCGCTTTGATTATGCCACAGTCAAGGACCGCAGCAATCAAAGGGTTAGGGCTTGTTCACACAGAGTTTTCACTGATCGTCTTGGGGTCCGCTCTGAACGCCGCTCCGTGTTCAGCACAGCGAGCAGTGATAATCCTAGAGAGCTGTGGATTCCGTCGCTCCTCCCAGATGTAAACCTTTGCTTTTTCTTGTTAGTAAAAGGCCCATACTTTGTAAACCATGCTCATGGGTTATAATCTGGAGGACACTACCAGCAGGTTTTTTTTTTTTATTTACATATTGACAAGCAATTCATGACTATTACATGTCTTTTTTTTTTTTTTTTTTTTTTTTTTTTAATTGGGTGGTGGTGTTATTATATGATTTTAAAGTTCCCCTATGTACATTATTTCTTGGTTTGTCTTTCTCAGGCATCCTCAAACTGCAGCCCTCCAGCTATTGGGAAAGTACAACTCCCATCATTCCATACTGTTATAGATTATATAAATGCATGATTGGAGTTGGAATTTCTCAACAGCTGGAGGGCCGCAGTTTGAGGATATCTGGTCTATCTGATGTCCCTTCTATGAGCTCTGCTAGCATGGCAGTAGGAACTGCTTGATGGTTATCTTCTGCCCATTAAGGGCCTTAGAGAGGTAAGGACTTGATAAGTATGAAGAACCCCCCCTCACCCCAATGCAACAAAAGATTACCCCAATATCCTATCATGTATTACTTTAGTCATTGCTGTCCGGAGAACAATAGTGCAATCGTTATGTCATTACCTAATATTTGTAAAGAGCCTACATGCAGATAAGTAATTCCAATAAACAGATTAGCTGCCTTGCCACTCAAGAGTTTTGTCTTTTATCACAGCTACAGGAGGGCAAGATTTTATGCCATTTTAAGTTACATAGGACTGCTGAAATCAAGAGAAAAAACAATGCCAAAAATGCTATCTATATACACATACATACACACAGGTTTACTGGGCTGTTCAACCCCCTTCCTTTTCTTAGTTCTTGCAGATTTGAATGCTAGTTTTTTTTGTGCTTGATTATTCTACTAATTTCTTAGCCTTTTTTCTGTGATGTGTTAGGCTATGTTCACACGGCATATTTGCGGCACGTATTTGACCTTAATACACAGCAAGATGCACGCAGCAATTACGGTAATCCATAGCTCTCAGAAAACTATGGATTACGCCTCGTCCCCCCACGCATACAATAATATCGTATTGTACGCGTGGGGAGATAAGCGACATGTTAATAAATCAAATCCATGCAGATTCTGAATTTAAAAACACAAAAAACTACTGTAAAACCAACCCCACAGACCTCAATTGAAAAGCCGCACTGTATTTCACACGTCTCGGATTTTCTAAGGTCGGATTTTACAAAAAAAGGACGTTTGTTTTTTTTTTTTTTATTTGAACATGTTCAATCTTCTACCTTATTTCACTCTGAGAACGGCACAAAATTTACTATTGAAGTCAATGGAATGACATAAAAACCGACAAAATCTTTGTGCATGATTTTTGGCATATTTAAAGGGGTTGTCTCACTACATTGATTCATCTTACCTCAGTCCTGGTTTCATTTTTGAATTCAGGGGCGTGTTTACTGGCTTCTAATGGCCTGCAGTAATGAGCTGCTGAGGACACCATGACTGTAGCTATAGCAACCAGTGCTGACAGCCTATCATGAGAGATTTAACAGGTCTGTAGCTATAACGACCTGAGGAGCTGATGCCGCACTTACAAGAGGTGATATCTAGGAATAGGTAGGACACTGCTAATGGACACATATTGCCAAGTGATGTGTTTTTGCAAGATCTTTAACATAAAAAGCAATCCTTGTAGTGAGACACCCGCTTTAAGGCGGATCTGCGGCCAAAAACTCAATAGTGCTGTATAATGCAAAAACGAATCCATCAAAATCCAATGGAAATAAGCACCAAATAATGAACACCGTTAATAATCCTCGGCTCTGGTGTAAAACACTGTTCAAATACCCTTCAGACAACACCGTTTTAGGATTCAGAATCCGACAAGCATTTTTGTCCCTTGTGGTGTAGATGTACCCAAACATGAAAAATACAGGGGGGAAACAACCCCCTGTACTTACTACAGATCTGATCTGGGTCTGTTAAGACCCAGCAGCATCTGTAACTACCAAGCCCCAGTGGTCACATGATTGCTGGCAACCAGGTTTCCTGCTAGTCTGAATATACAGGGCTTGTATATACAGCGATCTGGAAGACAGGGATGATAATTAACTGTCCCTGTCTTCTCCATGGAGACCCAGCTATTGTCGCCAGCAGCCTCCACACATGCAGCTGTGCAAGTAGTGTATAGCTACACTCTATGGAAAATGTCTAGGTCTAAAATTCACTTTGTTGCCCGTAGCAACCAATCAGAGTGGCCCATTCATTTTTCCAGAGCACTATATGAAATGAAAGGGGCACTCTGAATGGTTGTTAAGGGCAACCGAGTTTTAGACCTAGACAGTTTTCATACAGATGGCCCTATGTGCGAATTTGCCAGAACATCCATGCAGAGATATAAAGCCACCACCCGGCTGTTTATAGTCAACGGGTGGTCGGTGAGCAGTTAATCATTCGGTGATCTACCATTTCAGCACACATTAACAGCTGGGTAGTGGTTGCGAACTACATACAACACTTCAAAACCACCAATAAATTATACATTTCATATACATGAACAGCAGTCAACAGCGTACAGCTGAGCGGCCATTATGCATCAATTGCATGCCCAAAATGTGGAGTGGAGATCACTGCATTGAACTGATCAATTCAATAAATCAAAACTGACTGTACAAATACTGGTGTGATGTGAAGAGAACGGATGAAGCCTGACGCAAGAAAAAAATAAAACTTCATCAAAGCAATACAACATTTGTTATAAATCACAGCATATATATTTAGTGTAGTTCCACCTGGCACAAGGACCACACATGTCATTGGCTAATACAGGGGATGCCCAAAAACAATACAGCAAATAACCCAAGTGATAATATCCTACTATTCACAAACGTCAGCATTAACAATTAAGACATCACATACAACACAAGGACACTGAGCTCACAGGCAGAATATATATACAGGCTCTTACAACTAGACATAACATAATATACTATGACACTGAGCTCACAGGAAGAAATCACACACAAGTTCATACAACCAAATACACACATTATACTAGGCCACAGATCACAGGTAGAAATCACAGGTTCATACAACCAAATACACACATTATACTAGGCCACAGATCACAGGTAGAAATCACAGGTTCATACAACCAAATACACACATTATACTAGGCCACAGATCACAGGTAGAATTCACACACAGGTTCATACAACCAAATACACACATTATACTAAGACACTGAGCTCACAGGTAGAATTCACACACAGGTTCATACAACCAAATACACACAATATACTAAGACACTGAGCTCACAGGTAGAATACACACACAGGTTCATACAAACATTATACTAGGACACTGCGCTCACAGGTAGAATACACACACAGGTTCATACAACCAAACACACATATCCTATGACACTAAGCTCACAGGTAGAATACACACAGGTTCATACAACCAAATACACACATTATACTAGGACACTGAGCTCACAGGTAGAATACACACAGGTTCATACAACCAAATACACACATTATACTAGGACACTGAGCTCACAGGTAGAATACACACACAGGTTCATACAACCAAATACACACAATAAAGTAAGAAACTGAGCTCACAGGCAGAATAGACACAGAGGTTCATACAACCAAATACTCAAATTATAATATGACACTGAGCTCACAGGTAGAAAACACACAGGTTCATACAACCAAATACACACAATATACTATGACACTGAGCTCACAGGTAGAATACACACACAGGTTCATACAAACATTATACTAGGACACTGCGCTCACAGGTAGAATACACACACAGGTTCATACAACCAAATACACACATTATACTAGGACACTGAGCTCACAGGTAGAAATCACACAGGTTCATACAACCAAATACACACATTATACTAGGACACTGAGCTCACAGGTAGAATACACACACAGGTTCATACAAACATTATACTAAGACACTGAGCTCACAGGAAGAATACACACACAGGTTCATACAAACATTATACTAGGACACTGAAACTCACAGGTAGAATACACACAGTTTTCATACAACCAAATACAAACATTATACTAAAGACACTGAGCTCACAGTAGAATACACACACAGGTTCATACAAACATTATACTAGGACACTGCGCTCACAGTTAGAATACACACACAGTTTCATACAAACACATTATACTAGGACACTGCGCTCACAGGTAGAATACACACACAGGTTCATACAAACATTATACTAAGACACTGAGCTCACAGGTAGAATACACACACAGGTTCATACAAACATTATACTAGGACACTGCGCTCACAGGTAGAATACACACACAGGTTCATACAAACAAATACAAAAAATATACTAAGACCCTGTGCTCACAGGTAGAATACACACACAGGTTCATACAAACATTATACTAAGACACTGAGCTCACAGGTAGAATACACACACAGGTTCATACAAACATTATACTAGGACACTGAACTCACATGTAGAATACACACAGTTTCATACAACCAAATACAAACATTATACTAAGACACTGAGCTCACAGGTAGAATACACACACAGGTTCATACAAACATTATACTAGGACACTGCGCTCACAGGTAGAATACACACACAGGTTCATACAAACACATTATACTAGGACACTGCGCTCACGGGTAGAATACACACACAGGTTCATACAAACACATTATACTAGGACACTGCGCTCACAGGTAGAATACACACACAGGTTCATACAAACATTATACTAAGACACTGAGCTCACAGGTAGAATACACACACAGGTTCATACAAACATTATACTAGGACACTGCGCTCACAGGTAGAATACACACACAGGTTCATACAAACACATTATAAATAGGACACTGCGCTCACAGGTAGAATACACACACAGGTCATACAAACATTATACTAAGACACTGAGCTCAACAGGTAGAATACACACACAGGTTCATACAAACATTATACTAAGACACTGAGCTCACAGGTAGAATACACACACAGGTTCATACAACCAAATACAAACATTATACTAAGACACTGAGCTCACAGGTAGAATACACACACAGGTTCATACAAACATTATACTAGGACACTGCGCTCACAGGTAGAATACACACACAGGTTCAGACAAACACATTATACTAGGACACTGCGCTCACAGGTAGAATACACACACAGTTCATACAAACATTATACTAGGACACTGCGCTCACAGGTAGAATACACACAAGTTCATACAAACACATTATACTAGGACACTGCGCTCACAGGTAGAATACACACACAGGTTCATACAACCAAATACACACATTATACTAGGACACTGAGCTCACAGGCAGAATAGACACACAGGTTCATACAACCAAACACACATTATACTAGAACACTGAGCTCACAATCAGAATATATACACAGGTTCATACAACCAAATGCACACATTATACTAGGCCACAGATCACAGGTGGAATACACACACCGGTTCATACAACAAGCATACAGATTATATACACAGGCTTACACATCGCACACACGTCATTAGGACACTGAGCTCACAGGCTTATACATCCATACATCACACACTAGGACACTGAACTCGCAGATTACACACACATACACCAGGGCACAGACCTCACACTCAGAATATATACATCATACACATGAGGACACCGACCTAGCAGATTACAAACACTAGGGCACTGACCTCACACTCCAAATACATGCACAGGCTTATACATCCATACATCACACACGAGGACACGGACCCCGCAGATTATACACACATTGGGACATTGACCTCATAGGCAGAATACACACACGGCTTATACATCACACACACACACGAGGACACGGACCCCGCAGATTATACACACATTGGGACATTGATCTCATAGGCAGAATACACACACAGGCTTATACATCACATGAGGACCCCGCAGATTACATACATTAGCACATTGACCTCACAGGCAGAATACATACACAGGCTTATACATCACACACACAAGGACCCTGCAGATAACACACATTGGGGCCCCGACCTCACAGGCAGAATACAGCCATCCATACATCACACACGAGGACCCTGCACATTACATACATTGGGACATTGACCTCACAGGCAGAATATATCCATACATCACACACACGAGGAGCCCGCAGATTACACACACTGGGGCACCGACCTCACAGGAAGTATCTATTCGGGATCACACAGCTGCACAATGTATGGGCCACACAAGCATCAGGCCGATGCGGCCCTCCTCCCCACAACTTCCCTCAATCAGTGATGAAAGTTCAGCTAATCTCCGTGCACAGCGCGCTGAGCGTGACGTGTGGCCACAGCTGGAGAGTTGGGCACAGCGCTGGCAGCACAACACAGCAGCAAGTTGGCAGCCATGTCCCAGCGGCGCCCAGCATCCTGCATCCCGGGCCTCTCACCTTGCTGGATGTCCCCGTTGCTGCCCCCGGGCAGAGGGACGCTGAGCTGCCTCTCGGGCTCCGGCAGGCAGCGGCGGCAGAACGAGTGCAGGCAAGGCAGCAGCTTGGGCTCCGACTCCCGGCATTGTAAGCTCTGCTTGCACACCGCGCATGTATCCAGCAGGTTCATCACCGCGGACGACGTGGAGGATGAGGCAGGAGTGGAAGAAGAGGCCGCTGACGACGAGGGGGCCGGGCTCTCCTCTGCCGGGGCAGCCACTGGCACAGCTGGGGCCGCAGCCTTCTCCCCGTTCTCTGCCTCCTCCATGGCCTGGGCCTCAGTTCCAGCCGCGCTCCCGTCCTGTCCGCTGCCATTGTTGTTGCTGCTCACTGAGCCTTCCGTCTCTCCGCCACCGCCTCCTTTGTTGTCCGCCATGTTTTTCCTCTTTGAACCCCTGAACTGACCGCTTCGCGACGCCACCAGCGCACGTACAGTACGCCGCCGCAATGAAGGCCACCCTTTCTCTCTCCCTCCCACCCTCTAGCCCAACGGCCACGGCGAGGTGACGTCAGAGCCGACGTGCGGGACCACGGTAGATAGCGCATGCGTAATATGCGTCTCACGGAAGGAAAGGAGTACGATATGAGTCTGCGCTGAGGAGGGAAAGCCACGCATGCGCACTAATACTTAGTAAGGACGGTGTCGCGCTGCGCGGGGTCTCTTCACGTTAATGCTCAGCCCAACGTCGCACTAGAGCTTCTAACTGCGGCTCTGATTGTACCATTGTACATACCCTGTAGCAGAGGTCTGCAACGTCGGCTCTCCAGCTGTTAGGAAACTACATCTCCCATAATGCCCACTGATGTAGACTATATAAATGCATGATGGGAGTTGTAGTCAGGGCAGTTCCTAGGCTAAATTTCACTCAGGGCGAGGTGAAGAAATTTGCCCCCCACCTCCACCGTAACATATGGTGCCACATTGCATCACCATCAACCAAATCTAAAATACACAACAAGCTTTATCACAATGTGTTCAATGTGCTAGGAATAAAACTACTAAATAATAGTCATACAGTTACCAACTAACACCGCTACACCAACCAGAATCCCAGGCTAATAGTGTCAATGTCCTGCTAAGACCACATATCACCAGCACATAGTGACCGAATACTGCGACACTGTGACCACATAGTAACCGAATAATACTGTCACACCATGAACACATATCACCAGCACATAGTGACCGAATAATACTGTCACACCATGACCAAATATCACCAGCACATAGTGACCAAATAATACAAACTGACCATTACTGAGTATAAACCAGTATACTACAACTAATATTACCGGCATACAGTGACCATAGTGTTGGATACCAGTTGTACACAGGCTCTGCAGACATATAATCGATTACAGTAAAGTTACATCCAGGCACTTACAGGAGACGTCTCTGAAGAGTTGTTCTTTCTCTTCTTCTTCGCCATCTGTCCCAGACGCCATGACATCTTTTCCCGGCCTCGACTCTTCACTGTAGAATATACAAAACAAACACTTTATCAGCACTAGATGCCCCCCTGTAGCCAGTGATGCCCCCTGTAGCCAGTAGATGCCCCCCTGCAGCCATCAGATGTCCCCCTTGTAGCCAGTAGATGCCCCCCATGTAGCCAGTAGATTCTCCCCTTGTAGCCAGTAGATGCCCCCCTGTAGCCAGTGATGCCCCCCTGTAGCCAGTAGATGCCCCCCTGTAGCCAGTAGATGCCCCCTGTAGCCAGTAGATGCCCCCCTGTAGCCAGTATATGCCCCCTTGTAGCCAGTAGATGCCCCCCTTGTAGCCAGTAGATGCCCCCCTTGTAGCCAGTAGATGCCCCCTTGTAGCCAGTAGATGCCCCCCTTGTAGCCAGTAGATGCCCCCCCTTGTAGCCAGTAGATGCCCCCCTTGTAGCCAGTAGATGCCCCCTGTAGATGCCCCCTGTAGCCTGTAGATGCCCCCTGTAGCCAGTAGATGCCCCCCGTAGCCAGTAGATGCCCCCCTGTACCGTGTAGATGCTCCCTGTAGATGCCCCCTGTAGCCTGTAGATGCCCCCCTGTAGCCTATAGATGCCCCCTGTAGATTCCCCCTGTAGCCTGTAGATGCACCCTGTAGATGCCCCCTGTAGATGCCCCCTGTAGCCTGTAGATGCCCCCTGTAGATGCCCCCTGTAGCCTGTAGATGCCCCCTGTTGATGCCCCCTTGTAGCCTATAGATGCCCCCTGTAGATGCCCCCTTGTAGCCTATAGATGCCCCCTGTAGATGCCCCCTTGTAGCCTATAGATGCCCCGTTGTAGCCTGTAGATGCCCCCTTGTAGCCTATAGATGCCCCCTGTAGCCTATAGATGCCCCCTGTAGATGCCCCCTGTAGACTGTAGATGCCCCCTATAGATGCCCCCTTGTAGCCTATAGATGCTCCCTTGTAGCGAATTATAAAATATAAAACAATTACTCACCTGACCACGATCCCATGGTCCGCGCGTCCAGCTTCGGGAGCTGCAGAGTGGTGTAAGCAGTGTGACCTCACCACGCCGCTTACGCTGTCACGCAGCTCCCAGAGATCTCCTCGGCGGCGGAGCTGCCTCTGCCGCCGAGGAGATCGGGCGTTACGGGGGGTGCGGGGAAAGCCGTGCGTTCCCTGCGACGCTGATACAGGGGAGGAGTCAGGATGGAAACGATCCGTCCTGCCTCCTCCCTGCAGCTGCACAACGAGTGCGTGCAGCTGCTGAGTGGCTCTGCGCGGCTGTTATAAAATGGCCGCACAGAGCCAGGGGCTATTCTCAGGCGGGTGAGCCGGGCGGCGCCCCCCTCGGGTGACCGAAGCCTCGGCGCCCCTAGGAACGGCCCTGGTTGTAGTTTCTCAACAGCTGGAGAGCCGACGTTGCAGACCCCTGCCCTATAGTATAAGGATGAATGCGAGTTCCTTATTGCACTACTTCACCCAGAATGTATAGTGTGTGTATGTATGTGTAGTGTATATATTAATATGTTACCCTGTTTCCCCGAAAATAAGACACCCCTGAAAATAAGATATAGTGCTTTTTTTTTATTATTCAATTCAGAGTTTGGCTGCTTCTGCTGATGTTTGTGATGAAATCACTACAGGATATTAATACATGCTGATGTTTTGTTCAACAATAAATGTGAATTATTGTTCATAGAAAAAAACATCCCCTAAAAAGAAGTCTTGGCTCGTCTTTAGGAGCAAAAATTAATATGACACTGTCTTATTTTCAGGGAAACAGTATACACGTGTGTGTATATTGTATATACATTGTGTATATATTGTACATTGTATATATTGTGTGTGTTATTTGTCTTTGAATATTGTGTGTGTATATATATAATATTATTTATATTTTTTATATATATATATATTTATATATATATATATATATAATATTATATACACACACACACACATACTTACATACCACTTCACATACTACCCCACAAGTGGGGAGAATAATCTGGGGGCTCCATACATCCCGGCAAAAAGGGGGGGTGCAGTGGGGGGTGGAGTGGGCTGGATTTTCCATTGGGGGGGGGTTCTATATGTCTTATTTGCCTAGGGCACCAAAATACTTTGTCCAGCCTTTTTTGATACACTGGATTTTTAAATTTTCCTCCTACAAAAAAAAGGAGAGGTCTATAATTTTTATCCTGGGGTACACTTTAATGGTATTTTCACACAGCGTTTTTTCAGTCCGGAAAACGGATTGAAAAACACTGTGTAACACACATATAAACACGCACCCAAAGTTTGCTGTGTGTTTGGATGTGTTTTCTGTGCAGCAGAAACGCACTCTATAGCTTTAAATCGGGTGTCTGCTGCGTAAAACAGATCTAGAATCGACATGACAATTTTTCGACTGGATCCGAAAAGTATCAAAAAGAGATGTAAAAAACACGCATCGGCACCACTGTTGAATATCGATGGTTTTTTTATATTAAAAAAGCAATGGAAAACACACTCCTTTGTTAGATGCGTGTTTGGGTCCAAACCCAGACCAAACCGATCTAAAAAACGTCGTGTGAGCATCCCCTAATTGTGAGAGACAGAATCTAAAAAAAATACCATAAAATAACATTGTATGATTTTTTAAATAAGATTTATTTTATTGCATAAAATAATATTTGTACAATAAAAAAACAGAATTTAAATATTTTGGCAAAAAAAAACCTTTGTTTGCAACGGTTATATTCACACCCTTTATGATGCGTGTTTGTTACATTTTTCGGACCCTAAACGGACCCAAACAGAATTAAAAATGTGCGGGTTGATTTCATTATTTTTTCCATGAAAAAACACGCATCGAAAAACGTATTCAAAAACGCTGTGTGAACTTTCCCTTCGGGGTCAGGCTTTTCCTGTATTCCATAACCAAAAATTTGGGGGAACTCCAAGAACAGAGAGTGACTTTTGATCACTAATTTAATTAATATAGTGATCAAAAAGTAAATATTTTTCCCTTTAGTTCTAGACAGTTTGCACCACGCCAGGGTTTTTTGGGCCCCTCCTCCTTTTCAGATCATATCCAATCTTTCAGGTTTCGGGGGGGTCACTGGACATTTGGGTTTTAGCTCCCCCCAAACATTTTCGATTGGGTTAAGGGCTGGGATGGTAGGGGCCCCGGCAGGGCCCAAAATTTTTTATGGAACACTCCCTTTGGTTTCCCCCGGAAACAAACGCCAACACAAAAACGAAAAGGTCAGACAAAATTTTAAAGATGGTAAATAAATTGCTATCCAAAAACGCCATGAAAAAGAAAGCCCCATCGAAAAAATATGCCCTTTTCTAAACCCTAAAAAACATACAAAGACAGAACAAATGATATATACATATAGTGACACAACCCCAATGTTGCCCAAGGGTGACGTAAGTGTTCCCCCCCCCGGGGTCCAACGGGGTCCCGGGTCCCCAAACCCTGATGGGGCAAGTGAAACCCTTGAAAAATCGCGATCACTGACCGCGGCAATCAAAGGGTTAAATGGGTTTTCTTGTTTAAACTGGTCATGCTCTTGAGTGATTCTAGAATAAAATTCAAAAACCAGGGGAGTGTTTCTTCAAAAGGGTGTCTCTCCGCCGGAGGCTGTGTTCCTCACTGAAGACCTGTGCATTTTCTTTTTGTGTGAGGTGTCCCGGCGCCGCCCCCTATACGCCGCCGCCCCCTCGTTTGGGTCAAGCTGCTCCCTGCCCAACACGGCTTAGCGGGCTTAGGACCTTGGCCGCGCGGGGCGGGACTAATGTATGGCGTCCGCCGGACGCAATAAGTTTGATGCTTTGGGAGCAAGAAACCCGGGAGTAAACTGTGGCCGCCGGTGTGACAAGCCCAGGGGCCGGCCCCGGGGGCATCACGTGCCCGGGCCTGGGACGTCACCCGCTGAAGAAAAAACGGGGGGCACCCCAGCGCAGCGGCGGGGGCGGGTCAGGTAGGCTGTAAAGGGTATTATTTTTTTTGCCTATTCATGCTGGGGGGTCTTTTATTATGTTTTATGTGCAGGGGGGGGGGGGCTTTTTATCTTTTGTTATATTGCAGGGGGGGGGGTGTTATCTTTTGTTTTTTGTGCGGGGGGGTGGTGTTATTATTGTTATATTGCGGGGGGGGGCTGTTATCTATTGTTATTGTGAGGGAGGGGGGCGTTTATTATTGTTTATTGCAGGGGGGGGTTTTAATCTATTGTTTTTTTGGCAGGGCGGGGGGGCTGTTATCTATTGTTATATGTGCAGGGGAGGGGGGTTTACTATTGTTTATTGCAGGGAGGGGGTGTTATCTTTTTAATTGCGGGGAGGGGGGGGGGTTATCTTTTTGTTTATGTGCAGGGAGGGGGGCTATTTTACTGTTTATTGGCAGGGGGGGGGGGTGTTATTACTGTATTTGGCGGGGGGGGGGGTATTATTATGTTATAGGGGGGAGGGGGGCTATTTTATTGTTTTTGGCAGGGGGGGGGGGCTTTATTTATTTTTTATGTGCAGGGAGGGGGCATTTTATTATATACTGCAGGGAGGGCTATAATCTCCCTACAATTGCGTGGGGCCCTATAGCTCCCTAAATAACAGTGTGTGGGGCCTATAAGCTATTATAAACCTGCTGGGGGGCCTTAAGTTTATCTATATACCTGCTGGGGGACTAAACCTCCCATATACCTGTGGGGGCCCTTTAAACCTGCCTATTACTGGGGGGGGACCTATAACCTTTTATATCCTGCTGGGGGACCTAACCTGCCTATATCCCTGCTGGGGGGCCTAAACCGGGATTCCCTGTGGGGGACCCAAAACTGCTTTACCTGCGGGGGGGCCCTAAACCTGTAATACCTGCTGGGGGCCCTATAACCTGTTTTTCCCCCTGCTGGGGACCTAAAACCTGCCTATATACCTCGGGGGGGACCTAAACCTGGCTATATACCTGCTGGGGGACCTAACCTGGCTATATCCCTGCTGGGGGACCTAAACCTGGCTATATACTGCTGGGGGACCTAAACCTGCCTATTTTACCTGTGGGGGACCTTAAACCTGCCTATATACCTACTGGGGGACCTAAACCTGCCAAATTTACCTACTGGGGGTCCATAATTGCCTATATCCCTACGGGGGGATCCTTAACCTCCCTATATCCCTGCGGGGGACATTATAAACTACACACTACCTACTGGGATATATATAAAGTATATAAACCCTCTAGAGGACGTATAACTTACTGGGGGACCCTATTACCTTCACTGGGGAAACACAAAATTTTTACTGTGTGTGAAGTCGCTAACAGTCGTTAACCCGGTTGTTAAGGCCTCAGCTCAAGTCAGTTGATAAGAGTTTATCAATCGACTCCGCGGACTCCAGTCGGTTGTTAAGCCAGTTGTTAAGGCCTCAAGTCGATTGCTAAGGTCTTAACAATCGACTCCGGGGACTAGTGTGAGGCAGGGAAGCAGAAGGTTGTCTGAAGAGGATAGCTCTACAGCCTTCTGCAGTGTTCTTGTGTGTCTGCAGAGCCTTCATCAGGCTCCACAAGCTCCTTGCTGTGCTATATCCAGTTATACACACAGCCTGAATTGATGAAACACATGAGGAATGCACATAGCCCCCTCCCCCTTCCTCCCCTCTGTTATCACACAGGGGACTAAGACAGTGTAATATGGAGGAATGCACATCGCCCTCCCCCTCCTCCCCTTCTGTTACCAGACAGTAGACTGTATGACTGTGTAATATGGAGGAATGCACACTGCTCTCCCCCTCCTCCCCTCTGTTACTAGACAGGAGACTGTATGACTGTGGTATATGGAGGAATACACACTGCCCTCCCCCCCTCCTCTCCCTCTGTTATCAGGCAGAAGACTGTGGTATATGGAGGAAGCACAGGATGTTACACTGTGTTATATGAGGGGATCTATGAGTTACACAGTCTGTAATTAGTCAGATCATTCACCTTAGAACTGGGAGATGAGTATACCGCCAGCAGCCCTTTCTCATAGCTGGTTTTACTTTCGGTTTTAACAGCTCAGAGAGGAGGAAGCACAAAGTGTGCAGACAGCCAATCACAGCACAGGGGGCATGTCCGGGGTGTTTCCAGTCTGGGGGGCATGTCCTAACAGGCTGAATGAAATGTCAGTCAGCCAATCACAATCCAGGGGGCGTGTCCAGGGGCAGGATCCGACTGGGGTGTGTCCCAACTAGCCAATCAAAAGAAAAAAGGGGTTTTCGGGGACTAGCAGCAGGAGAAATAGAAAACAGATTCACAGAAAAGCTCATATCTGCTAAACCAAGTGCAACCCAATTACAAAAGTGCTAATTTTAATGTCCCCATAATCTGAGGCATGATCTTTGTAGTGATACAAGCCCTTTAAGTGCCGGGGAGTGGAGGTTTCTGTGAGAGCAAGAATTTTTGCTGGTTGGTAGGTAATCAAATACTAATTTCATTCAATAAAATACAAATTAATTATTTAAAAATTATACAATGTGATTTTCTGGATTTTTTTTTTAATTCTGTTTCACGGTTGAAGTGTACCTACGATAAAAATTACAGACCTCTCCATTCTTTGTAGGTGAGAAAACTTGCAAAATGGTCAGTGTAGCAATTACTTATTTTCCCCATGGTGGGCATGTCGCGTGCGGTTCCCTTACTTGCCCGCTCTGCTCTGCTTTGGGGTGCCGGGGCCCGCTGGGCCGGGGGCGCGCGTTGCCCC
>JAODAL010006413.1:0-133722 GCA_025379985.1 Phyllomedusa bahiana | reverse complement strand
AGAGGAAGGGGGGCAGGTCCCTCAACCTCACTGGTGGGCCCACTCACCCCAAACCCCTGAGTACCGGGTTTGCCGTGAAAAGGGAAAAGGAGGGAAAAACCCCCCCCTGCCCGAAACCTCCAATAGGTAACATACCGGAAACCTTTCCCCTTCTTCAGGGATGGAGGAAGAGAGGAGGGGTCCCAAAAAAAGGGCAGGAACCTTGGGGAGGGGCGTGGTGGCAGATTCAAGAGTTCTACAAAACCCGGGAAAAGGGACCTATTCAAGTTGGGTAGAGGGGGGGCTGTGGTAAAGAAGTGGGTGGGGGTGAGGGTGGAAAAAATGTAGAAAAAAGGGTGAGGTAGGAATGGATGTCTGTCATCTGAAAAAATAAAACCCTTGGTCTCTGATGAGACATAGCCCGGGGGCATGGGGTAAAAAAAAGGGCAGTCAGCTCAAAATTCAAGATCGCCCCGACCCCGTTGACGCGGGCCCAGTAAAGTGGCCCGGGGTAAAAATCAAATGTGGTAGAATCCGGCTTTTTTTTTTTCAGCCGGTTTAAGTGATTTTTTCTTCTTGCAAGAGCCCAATTTGACGGATCAGGCGGATAGAGGGGGCAAAAAGGGGGAAGGCGAGCGGGGCCTTCTTACTGGCCCCCTTGCCCCGAGCCATATTCCGGGTGGCGGTCTTTTTCCCCCCGCGGTTGAATGCGCGGGTGATCAAGCCGAAAGGGAGGTGTCTGACTTAGATTTCTCGTGAAGGGGGCGGGCCAGGCTCATCAACATCTTGCCCCCCCGATCGCGGGGAGGAAATGTTTTTACGGGATTTGCCTTTTTTTTACGAGCCGGCAAGCATCTTTGGGGGAGATTTCAACACCGTCCGAACTCGATAGGGGGAAATCCCGAGGTGTGCTCGATGGCCGTACTTTGAATGTTAGTGAGGCTCCCGGGGATGCCACTAGGGACACCCCGGCCACAGAGGGGTTCACCTTCATAAAGGAAGGAGAAAAGGCAGAATGATAGGTTTTAAAAGGAGTCCATAACTCCAAAAAATTGGGAATCTCGAAGAAACAAAGAGGATTTTTATCACTAAATTTTCATTTTGCCAAAACAAACTTAAAACCATCAATTTCTATCTATTAAACACTAAAAAGTAACTTTTATTATACTAACCTTACCCTTTAAAACTATTTAAAAAACCCGATTCTATCCTCACTTTTTAACCCCTTTTTTCTTCTGAAAAAGGGGGTAACTCCCTTTTATCATCAAATTGGTGGAACCCCACTATTACAGGGGAGCCTTAATCTATAAAAAATACTAGCTTCAGAAAGGGATCCCAAGCCAACACTTGGGCGTCGCCCCTAACTCATAGAACAGAACAAATAAGGCCCCTTGTGACACCGTCGCAGCGTGACACTTGTAGACAGAGGTGAGAGATCACATTTAAAAAGATCTTGACCTCGCCGAATTTTCGCCGCTAACCTGGCTTTATAAAGGCTTGAGGTTCATCACATGTGGTCTGACTCACTTCCTTTTTTTTAAAAGTTGGAAAACCCCCCCCATACAGGTGCTCAAAATTAGCCATCAGAAAAATCCACAAAAGCCCACCCCCCCTTCCCGGTGCCCCTCATAACAGCCCGTAAGTGCCCATCTTCATGACCAACAACCTTCATCAAATTTTCATCCCCAAACAGGCTGCCCCCCCATCTTCCCGTATGCCCCCCAAATGCACTGACCAAAAAACACCCACCCGCCCGGAGGGGCTTCCATCTACTTCCCCATATTATTGAAAACGCGTGCCCCCCCCTAGAATGAACTAAGCGCTAGGAAGCAAGTTATTCCCCTTTCAGAACAAAAAGGGTTAAATATGGGGGATAGAGATCAGTTTTTAAATGTGTATAGGGGTTTAAAGAGTTAGATAAATAAAATTTATTTTTAGTGTTTAATAGGTAGAGAACTGAAGAGTTTAAAATTTGCCTATGGAAAATAGAAAAAATTTGTTTTTAAAGGAGGACTTCGTCTCGTCACCGGTAACGGTGACGGGTTGAGTTCTCCGACCACTGTTGTTTTTGTTTTTTTAAATTTTGCAGGACCCCCCAAGGGGAAAGGGGGTTTTTGGGAAAGCAAAATTTGTCACCCGGAAGGAGGGTTTTGAAATTTTTTGAGGTTTTCCTCAGGTAAATTTCCCTTTTTAGGGTTATGCAATAAAAAAGTCAGGGGTGGGGAAAATTTTTAAAGGAAAAGGCAGGGGGTTCCTCCCCAGCCTCAAAACCCAGAAGCTTGAACAGGACCCCGTATCAGAGCCTGGGGAAAAAACTTTGAAATTTAGTCTCGACGGAGGTGACCGTGATGGGTCTCCAGATTTTCAAGTTTCATAGTTTGTAAGGAAAAAAAGAAAAGTCGCCCATCTAGTCAGCCTGTTGTGAAAGGTGTTGATCCAGGGGAAAGGCAAAAACCCCAATGGGGGGAGAACCCAAATTGTCCTCTTTTTTGGGAAAAATTTTCCCGCCCCCAATCTGGAAATCAGAAAAACCCCTGGACAATGACCCCTTCCGAATCCTGTCACTTAACTTTTTAAATTTATTACGACCCCAGAAAGATCCAACCCTTTTGAACTCGGTTTTTGAATTCCCCATGACAAGCCCCTTTGGCAGAGAATTCCATGTTCACTGCTCTTACAGTAAAGAATCCTTTTATGTTTATGTAAAAAACTTTGCCTCAAGGAAAAGGATGCCCCCTTGTTCTGTACAGCCCTGTGTATAAATAAATTTTGGGGGAGAGATCTTTTTTGATCTTTGATATTTAAAATATTTATTTTCCCCGAAGTTTTTTCCAAAAATAAATAACCCTAATTTTGCCAATTTTTCTTGACTGTATCCACCCAGTCCTTTTATTATTTTTTTTCCCCCCTTTGTACCTGTTAAGCCAAACAAATGCTTTCCTGTGCACGGGTCCCCAAAAACTGCCCACAATATTCCATTGGGGTCAAACCAGTGACTTGTATAAGGGAGAAAAAAGTTCTCACATTGCCATGCCCTTTTAATGCCCCCCATGATTATTTGCTTTGGCTAAGCTGCTGACCGGGCTTAAAATTTAATTTTATGCCCCCCGGGGATCCCAAGTCCTTCCCTGTCACTTTTACCCGTGTTTTTTTTTTTAAACATGTAATCTGTAATGGTTTCTCTTCCCCGTGCATAACCTTGCATTTACGGGTTTTAAAAAAACCCTAAACTGCCATTTCCCTGCCCGGGCCCCCAATTTTCCCAATCCCTTTTTTTTTTAACTTTTTCCCTTATTTGTTGTTCTTTCCCAGAGCTTAGTATGCCAAAATCGATATTTTTGTGTTTCCCGGTAAATTTTAATGAAAAGTTAAAGGGATAGGGCCCAATATGACCTTGTGGTACCCACTAGTGACGCGATCCAGCCTGAGTATGTACGTTAAATTTTACCCTTTGTTTTCTTTTAGTGACCGTTAAATTTCCCCCTTTCACACATTTTCCCCCAGTCCAAGCATTCTATTTTTTTTACCCAACCTTTTATGTGGACCCTATAAATGCTTTAGAAAAATTGATTTATGAATCCAGGCCTCAGCCCGTCCGTCTAGCAATGACTTCCTAAGAAGCTGATGAGTTCTGACGGCCCATCCTATGAAACCCCTGGGAACGGCGGTTTTTCATTATTTTAGTGAGATATCCAGGGTAGCATCCTGGAAAAACCTTTTTAAAAATTTTTATACAACAGAGGTTAAGACCCGGCCCTTTGTTCCGGACACTTTTTTACCCCTTTTTTTAAAATTTGGCACCCCTTTTTCTATGCGCCAATCCTTTGGGACTACCCCGTTATTAGACAGTCCCTGAAATTATAGAATAGGGGCTATCTATGACATCTTAACCCTTAGGAAGTGGGTGTATGCCCCCTGGACCTGGGGATTTTTTCTATTTTTAAACTTCCCAAAAGGAAAATGCCTTTTTCCTGGGTTGAAAAAACTTTTTTAAATTGGAGTTTACACATCTCTTGTTAACAGGAAGGCATCCCCTCGGTAAATACAGGGAGAAAAAATGTTTTAAAAGTTTTGCTTTTTTTTCATCGCCCTCTACTGTCCCCCGTATTTTTTTAAAGGGCCCCAAAATTTTTTCCTTTTTAATTTTTTTACTATTTTAAAGTTAAAAATATTTTTTGGGGGTTGTTTTACTTTTATAGCAATATTTTTCCGTCTCCAGCTTTGCTTTTTACTTTATTTTACACACTTTATTTTTTCCCAAAACTTTTTAGGCCTCTTCATGCCCTCCCGTTTTAGTAGGGGAAAGCTTTTTTTTTTTTTGTTTTTTATGCCTTTTTCATCCCTGTTGCCCCATTGGGTTTTTCCGTTTCTAATTTTTTTTTTTTACCATAAGGTAGTACCCTAAGTGGTAGCCTTGGATGTTTTTAAAAATATCCCCTTTATTATTAGTTCTGCCCCATTTAAAACAATTGTCACAGGGGGCCCCGCACTTTAGCTGTAGGGGCCCCCAAAAAAATTGATGGCGGCCTGCTGAGACTATTAACCTGTGGGCCTAAAAACCCGGCTCCCCCCCTATGGATCCCCCTTCTTCCCTGTCTCCCCGCTGAAACCAAACGTTGTAAAACGGTTCTCCGGTCTGGGTTCCCCTCCTCCCCTTTATAAATTTTCAGGAGATCCCCCCGGGGGTATCAGAAAGCCCATATCACTTATAAGGAAACCCAGGTTTTTACCGCTTTCTCCTATCACTATATAAGGGACCGGGTTTACCAGCATGCCCATATCACTTATACAGGAGACCCCCATTTTTATACCACCCTGCCCCATACCCACTTTTTCCCAGGAGAGCCCCGGGTTTTATACAGAATTCCTTAATACAAATATAAAAGGGACCCCCGGGTTATACCAGCGGGGCCCCATATCATATAAAAAGGGTGATCCCAGGTTTTTCCCAGCTTTACTCCATAACTATAAAAGGGAAAGATCTAAGGTTATACCGCATGTCCATATCATTATATCAGGGGGAGGCCGGTTATACCAGAAATGCCCCCATATCATTATATACAGGATTTCCCCCGGGTTTAATCCCAGCATCCCCCCTTAAATTTAACAGGGACCCCCAGGTTTTCCCAGCACCCTCCTTTCACTATTTACAGGGGTTCCCAGGTTATCCCCAGTTGCCCCATATCACTATATAAAGGAGCCCCCGGTTTAATTTACAAGCATGCCCCAATATCTTATATACAGGAGGATTCCCGGGGGTTTAATCCCAGAAAGTCCATATCACATATACAGGAGATCTTAGGTTAAAACCAGCATGTTTTCCATATCGCTAAAAATCTAATATTCCTAGGTATGTTTGTGGGTAAAATAGAGCAGCCCCCAAAGGAAAGGGCCCAAAAAGAAAAAGGGGGTAGGAGAGGAAAACCCTTTGGGGCCCTTTGGGAAAACCTGCCCTTTGCAAAAGTGGCAAAAAAAAGTAATCGCGACCCGCCTTCGTGTTCCCCCAGACACCAAGCCCCAGTAAAGGGGGGGGGTAGTTTTTCCCCCGGGACACTTTTGAGGGTTTGGTCTTTTCGCTTGGCTGCCCGTTTTGGTTTGGGGGGTTTGGTTTTGAGGTGCCCTTAAAATGTCCCAGTGCAGAATAAAAAAAAAAAAAAAAAAGGCAGGAGACAAAAAAAGCGGAGGTGAAGGGCCTCGGGCCCTTTCTTTATTAAAAACCCACCCAAAAAGAGGGTTTACAGCACAGGGGGGAAAAAGGGGGGAACAACCTTCAGTACATGATTCCTTCTTTCCAGATCCCCCCCACTCTGTAGACCCAGGCAGGGCGATGATGTTCCAAAACCCCAGTCCCTCACTGACAAAACCCCCAATCTTGCCCCGCTTTATGAAGCCGGGGAAATGCAAAGGGTTTTAAAGGAACCCTGAAGGTGGAGGGTTCGTGCAGAGGCCCCCAATACTCTTGGGGGAGAGACAAAGTTTCTTGGGGGGGGAGACAGAGATTAAAGTTCCACCCCTTTGGGGGAATGGACCCAGAAGAAAAAGTGTTTCCTTTTTTTTAAAACCCTTTCTATTTTACCCCCCCCTGTAGTTTTTGTTATGGTTACCCCCGCCAAAGCCTTGAGTAGCTAAAAAATGGAAAACCACCTCTCCAACATTTGCAATGGACATGATCCAAAATTTTGTCAGTAGCACGTAGCTGCAAATAGAGGTGAACGGGAAGGAAAATTTTTCTAAAACTTTTCTAAATACGTGTTAAAAAAAAACAGTGAAAAAAAATTTAGCTTTTCGAGAGGCTTTTTCCTTTGGGGTTAAATTTCATTTCTTTTTACTTCAGGGCCGATCTTCCCCGGGGGTCACTTTCCTCGCCCCTCTACATCGCTCTTTCATGTTACCCCTTAAGCGGGTTTCGGGTAAAATAAAAAAAAATTTAAAAAAAAGTTCCCAAAAAAAACCCAAAAAAAAAAAAAACCCGAAAGAAAGAAAAAGCAAACCTCCCCCCAAGAGAAGACGATGTGGCTGGCCCCCAGGACGCTGCTATCAACAAGTTCTGACAGCGCAGCTTTTCAGCATGCAAATCAGGTCAGAGAAGTAAAAGAAAATCGCGGATTTTGGGTTTTAATAAAAGAACGTCGGTCTAAACCCACAGGGGGACCCGGGGATGAGGAGCCAGAGGCATTTTCCAAAAGAGCTCAGGCAGCCTCGCGTGTTTACCATCAAAACCCACATCATTCCTATTCCCGACCACTCACACATCTGCTGTGCAAACATGAAAGTCTTGCATAGGCACTCAGAAAACGCAATCAGCTAACACACGTGTCGTACAGGATGGGGGATAGATAATAGTAGAAAGTAGAAGATAGATAGATAGATAGATAGATAGATTGAAAGATTTTGGGTAGATATGAGATGATAGATAAATATGAGAAAGGGTAAATTTTATAGATAGATAGGTAGATAGATAGAAGATGATAGATAGATAGTAGATAGATAGATAAAAAGGAGATAGATAGAAGATAGTAGATAGGAGATAATAGATATGAGATAGATAGATAAAATAAATAGAGATAGATAGTTTGATAAATAGTAGGAGGTTGATAGATAGGAGATAGATAGGAATAGATAGATGATAGAAGTAGATTGATAGGTAGTAGATAGGAGAGATAGTAGATATGAGATAGATAGATAGAAGATAGATAGATTGATAGAAGATAATAGGTGATAGGAGATAGTAGGAGATAGATAGATAGGATAGATAGGTAGATAGATAGTTGAGATAGATAGATGATAGATAGATAGATAGATAGATAGATGATAGATAGATAGGGGGAAAAAGAAGATAGTAAAGATAGATAAATATGAGATAGATATTTTAGTAGATAGATGTAGTAGATAAATATGAGATAGATAAATAGATAGAAGATTGAAGGGAGATAGATAGGGTAGATAGATAGGAGATAGATAGATAGATAAAATAGATAGTAGTAGGTAGATAGGAGATAGGTAAAAGATGGGAGATAGTAGATAGAAGATGATATATGAGATGATAGATATATAGTAGATAGATAGATGATGATAAATATGGGAGATAGATATATAAAATAGATAGATAGTAGATAGATAGGAGTTAAAAATAGATAGATAGGGAAATGAGATAGATAGCTAGATAGATAGATAAATATGAGATAGATATATAGCTAGCTAGATAGATAGATAGATAGATAGATAGATAGATAGATAGATAGATATATAGATAGATAGATAAATATGAGATAGATAGATAGATAGGTAGATAGATAGATAGATAGATAGATAGATAGATAGAGATAGATAGATAGATAGGATAGATAGATAGATGATGAGATAGATAGATAGATAGATAGATATAGATAGATAGATGATAGATAGATTTTAAGATAGATAGATAATAGATAGATAGTATAGATAGATGGGATGGGAAATGATAGATAGATAGATAGATAGACAGTTTAGATAGATAGATATGAGATAGATAGATATGAGATAGATAGACAGACAGATATGAGATAGATAGATATGGGATAGATAGATAGATGGATAGATATGAAATAGATAGATATGTGATTGATACAGATAGAAAGATAGTATAAAAATAAATAAAAAAAATATTAAAAGTTCAAATCACGCCCCATTTTGCAAAAAAATTAATAAATTAAATAATAGAAAAGGTACATATATTTGGTATTGCTGCATCCGGAAAAGTCCAACCCATAGACAAAAGTACAAAAAAATTATCGGTCGTAGAAAATGGCGCCGCCACAAAAATGTGAAAAATAGAAAAAGTTTGGATTTTTTTTATGGTACCAAAATAATGAAAACCCACCATGTTTGGTGTAACCGGAATAGGACCAACCTGCAGAACATAGATAACACACGATTTATACCAAACATGGAACGCTGCAAACATGGCACAAGTACATTTTTTTCCGCATTTTGAACCAATAAGAATGTTTTTTGTTTTTTTTACGGTTTCCCAGTATATTTTATGGTAATATGAATGACACTTAGAAAGTCCATCTTGTCCCACAAAATAAAAGCCTCATATGTGTTTTTAGATGGAAAAATAAAAAGGAGTTATGGCTCCGGGAAGGTGGGCAGGGAAAAAAAGGTTGCGGCGGGAAGGAGTCAAAAGAAACTCCAGGTCTTCCATGCCAGGAGCCCGCCGGGGGTTTCCCCTTTTCCTCTGTGGATTAGTCCAAACCTGCCCTTGAGACAGTGAGCAGAACAAAGTGGAGCGGATGAAGGAGAGGACACCAGCCTACCAGCCAGTGCCCATATCCCAGGGTCATGCTTCAGCTTTTTATGAAATCAAAGACTCAACGGAAGTTGAATGAACCCTTTGGCACTGAAAGTCCTTAATCACGGCTGGAGGTCCCACTTGGTCTGTTTGCTGCGTTCTCTTGGATCTGGTCTCCACAGGTTTCTTAGGTTCTCATCTCTACTAATTTGGAATAACACAGCTATGGGCCATGTTTGCACTTGGTGCCTGGAGCCTACTCCCCGTTGCTTGTGTTATTCATGTCCTCCGCGGCACTTGCCCACTCGGAAATAGACCTTGCACTTGGCCAGCGATGTTAGGGTCTCGGGTTTGATGTGTGGATCACAGCAATTCTCAATGGCCATCCTTTGTAGTAGATCTCACTTCTCTGATAACAGTCTCAGCAGCGAACTCAATAACATCTCAACAGCAGCTTGGAAATGTAAGAGACGCTCTGTCTTCTCCGTGGAGACCCAGATATCGCTGACTCTCCACTCGCGCAGCCGTACATTCGGTTCCAGTACATTTGTGCAGAGGTAAGTTCCCACCGCCTGGACGTTTGAAGTCATCGGGCGGTCAATAATCAGTTTAGGTTGCCATCAGGGACAGTCTACGTAACAACCTGAAGCAGCAATGGAGACCGAGAGGTTTGAGTTCCAAGCAGCACAGAGTATGTCAGGAGATTGATATTCTAATCTTGTGGAGGGCAATGACCTGTGGCAAGCTGGGTATTCCCATAGCACATAGTATTTCAGCAAACTTAAAGGTCACAGAACTCTGTTTTTGTTACCTTGTAGCCTCCTTCCAAAACATGGCCCTTATGTCTTGTGTTCCGAGATACATCTTTTGAAGAAAATGTGTCAATGAGTCCTGATTAAAAGGGTTTTCTCACCGTGCAGTTTCACAGAGCCACAGGAACCTTCAGACTCAGAGTGGGTGGTTCTATAACAGCGACTGACATATCCGTTCTGCTGTTCTGGTTACACTGACATGACTGCAGGAGATTTATGATCTGTAGTGCACAAGGCTACAGAGATCTAAGGTTTAAAAATTGTCATTAACTTAGGTAAATAAGCTCTTGTAACAACCTGAAGCAGCAATGGAGATCATAGACTGAGAGGTTTGGGTTCCAAGCAGCACAGAGTATGTCAGGAGATTGATATTCTAAAGGATACAGGACTCTGTTTTTGTTACCTTGTAGCCTCCTTCCAAAACATGGCCCTTATGTCTTGTGTTCCGAGATACATCTTTTGAAGAAAATGTATCAATGAGTCCTAATTAAAGGGGTTTTCTCACCATGCAGTTTCACAGAGCCACAGGAAGCTTCAGACTCACACATCCTGATCAGGCTGTGTGTGGTTCTATAGCAGCGACTGACATATCCGTTCTGCTGTTCCTGTTACACTAACATGACTGCAGGAGATTTATGATCTGTAGTGCACAAGGCTACAGAGTTCTAAGGCTTACATGTGTTTTGCCACGATCTCATTTCATACCTCCTGTATCCAGCTCTTCAGCTCTGTGTGCTCAGAAGGGGGCGTGTGTGATTTGTTTGAATTGCCTATCATGTGACCCAGCAGGATGACATCACCAGGCCTTTCCTCTCTGTCAGGGGTGTAACTAGAGAAGCCAGGGCCCCAAAGCAAACTTTTGGATGGGGCCCTCTACCCCCCCTCCCCTCGCCTACCTCTCTGAACATGACCATGTACCAGGACATGCTGTTAGATAATGTAGATAATACAAGGGGCAAATACCTCACCATTCATCTCACCATCATACTGCTACCAAACAAATCCACTATACCAAAACCAACATTACCAATAACGCTATTACATAAGGACCTGATTATACCGCCAGAACATGACAACTAATTACCACCAAATAGTGAATGAATAATACCCCTTCACTATTACTGATCAGTACACAAAGACCAATAGTACCGCCATATAGTGACCATATAGTGGTATATACCAGTGTACACAGGCCCTGCAGACTGTATATTACCTCCATACAGTGACCATATAGTGGTAGACACCAGTGTACACAGGCTCTGCAGACTGTATTTTAGAACCACCATTAAACACAGGTGTGACCCAAATATTATAGTGGTAGATACCAGAGTACACAGACTCTGCAGACTGTATATTACCTCCATACAGTGACCATATAGTGGTAGATAGCAGTGTACACAGGCTCTGCAGACTGTATATTACATCCATACAGTGACCATATAGTGGTAGACACCAGTGTACACAGACTCTGCAGACTGTATATTACCTCCATACTGTGACCATATAGTGGTAGATAGCAGTGTACACAGGCTCTGCAGACTGTATATTACATCCATACAGTGACCATATAATGGTAGACACCAGTGTACACAGGCTCTGCAGACTGTATATGACCTCCATACAGTGACCCTATAGTGGTAGACACCAGTGTACACAGGCTCTGCAGACTGTATATAACCACCATACAGTGACCATATAGTGGTAGACACCAGTGTACACAGACTCTGTAGACATATAAGTGATTACAGTGCAGTTACATCTTGTGACTCACAGGTGACGTTTCTCTGACGAGTCGATGACTTTCTCTTTTGTTCTGCATCCGGTCCAGTCCGCCATCATGACGTCTCCCGACCACTTGTCCCTGGAGATTTAGACACAAATATCTTAGAATCCTGACTTTTCCAGCACCTGCCCCCCTGGCTATATGGGGTCCATTTAGGCAGGCAGGGTTTAGGTAGCTATAGGGAGCCATACAGGTAGACAGGGGTTAGGTGGGCTATAGGGGCCATATAAGTAGGGTTTAGGTAGCTAAAGGGGCCCCATATAAGTAGACAGGCAGGCTTCGGGGGCTATATAGGTAGGCAAGCTTTAGGGGGCTATGGGGCTATATAGGCAGGGCAGGCTTCACGGTAGCTATAGGGCTATTCAGGCAGGCTGGGGGGCTATCTAGGCAGGCTGGGGGGGGCTATCTAGGCAGGCTGAGGGGGCTATCTAGGTAGGCTGAGGGGGTTATCTAGGTAGGCTGGGAGGGCTATCTAGGCAGGCTGGGAGGGCTATCTAGGCAAGCTGGAGGGGTCTAAAGGCAAGCTGGAGGGATCTAAAGGCAAGCTGGGGGGTATAAAGGCAGGCTTAGAGGGTATATAGGCAGGCTTAGGGGGTATATAGGCAGGCTTAGGGGGTATACAGGCAGGCTTGGGGGGTTATACAGGCAGGCTTGGGGGTGTACAGGCAGGCTTAGGGGGTTATACAGGCAGGCTTAGGGGGTATACAGGCAGGCTTAGGGGTGTATAGAGAGGCTTAGGGGATATACAGGCAAGCTTAGGGGGTGTATAGGGAGACTTAGGGGTATACAGGCAGGCTTAGGGGGTGTAGATGGAGGCTTAGGGGGTGTATAGGGAGGCTTAGGGGTATACAGGCAGGCTTAGGGGGTGTATAGGCAGGCTTAGGGTGTGTATAGGCAGGCTGGGGGCTGTATAGGCAGGCTGGGGGCTGTATAGGCAGGCTGGGGGCTGTATATGCAGGCTGGGGGTGTATAGGCAGGCTTAGGGGGTGTATAGGCAGGCTTAGGGGGTGTATAGGCAGGCTTAGGGGGTGTATAGGCAGGCTAGGGGCTGTATAGGCAGGCTGGGGGCTGTATAGGCAGGCTGGGGGCTGTATAGGCAGGCTGGGGGCTGTATAGGCAGGCTAGGGGCTGTATAGGCAGGCTTAGGGGGTGTATAGGCAGGCTTAGGGGGTGTATAGGCAGGCTTAGGGGGTGTATAGGCAGGCTAGGGGCTGTATAGGCAGGCTTAGGGGCTGTATAGGCAGGCTGGGGGGCTGTATAGGCAAGCTAGGGACTGTATAGGCAGGCTAGGGGCTATATAGGCAGGCTAGGGGATATATAGGCAGGCTAGGGGCTGTATAGGCAGGCTGGGGGTATAGGCAGGCTATGGGGTGTATAGGCAGGCTTAGGGGCTATATAGGCAGGCTTAGGGGGTATACGGCAGGCTTAGGGGTATACAGGAAGGCTTAGGGGCTGTATAGGCAGGATTAGGGGTATACAGCAGGCTTAGGGGCAGGTAAAATAATAAATAGTTTACTCACCTCGGTCCACGCTCCCCCAATGCGCTCAGCGCGGGCGGCGCGGTGATGTGACGTCACCACGCGCACCCATGTGATCACAGAGCGCCGGCAGGGATAATAGCAGAGCGGAGCGTCGCTTGCTTGCTCCTGGGGTCCTGTCGTGCGGGGGCCCCCAGGGAGGCCGGCCCCCTTACCGGGGTTAGCTATGGGGGCCGGGAGGGGAGCAGCTGCCCTGGGGCGCGGGCCCCCCTGAGCGCATGGGTCCCGGAGCAACTGCTACCCCTGCTTCCCCGGTAGTTATGCCCCTGCTCTCTGTAGTCAAAGAAAGGTCTGTTTAAGGATAGAGCTGTGAGTAGCTACATTGTCTCTCAGGTAAAGTTTTTGCCTCACAGCACAAGGGTCCTAGGTTCAAATCCCTGCAGGAACCAAACCTCATTGAAGTTTCTTTTTTGCACTGTTTGACTAAGTACTAAGGAGTACAGAGGACGAGAGTAGAATGACAACATCTGGGGTTGAACACGCGCTCAGCAGTGAGTGTGTGTGATTACTAAGGAGTACAGAGGATGGGAGTAGAATGACAACACCTGGGGTTGAACACTCATTCAGAAGTGAGTGTGTGTGATTACTAAGGAGTACAGAGGACAGAAGTAGAATGACAGCACCTGGGGTTGAACACCCGCTCAGCAGTGAGTGTGTGATTACTAAGGAGTTCAGAGGAGGGGTAGAGATGGACACCACCTGGGGTTGAACACCTTGCTCAGCAGTAAGTGTGTGTGATTACTAAGGAGCACAGAGGACGGGGAAGACAGAAATTAACACTGCCACCTTGGGTATGAAAAAAAAACACTTGAATGCTCAGCAGTGACTGTGTGTGATTACTAAGGAGCACAGAGGATGGGAGTAGAATGACAGGACCTGGGGTTGACCACTTGCTCAGCAGTAAGTGTGTGCAATTACTAAGGAGTACAAAGGACGGGAGTAGACTGACAGCACCTCAGTAGCTGCCTGAGAGGAGAGGGGATGTCTGAGCATGTCTGACCAGGATTGAGGAGCTCTCATCACAGGTCGTATCTCCTGGAGACGAGCTGTAAACAATGGATCACTGAAGGAGCAGCTAAAACAAAAACGGTTCAGACTTTTTAATAATGATGAATGGGCAAAATGTTTATTATTTAATTTGCAAGCTTTCCAGGTCAATTTTACTTCATGGCAAAACCCCTTTAAAATGTGTCATTAACTTAGGTAAACAAGCTCCTGTACTATAGATAAATCTCAGCAGGGAGTGACTCAGGTGGCAGCTTGAAGCCATGAGAGAGGAAATAGAGCAAGGAGAGTTGGTCGGCAACCAAGAGAAACTTCTGTTCACAAACAGTAGATAAAATCGTTATCTCCTGAACAAAGCAAAATCAAAACAGCAATGTATTTGTTAATAATGTTCATTATCTTTCCCTACATGGTAAACGTGAATCACTGTGGTGAGAAAAACCCCTTTAACAAAGTCATTGAGATGAGCCAATCACTCTTTTTATTCCTCAGCAAACAAATACAATGGGGCCAGAGGCAGACGATCTGACCTCCGTATTGCTGAAGTCTTTACCTTCGTGAATCCCAGGATATGAAGCTTCCTAGAGGGCGGGATGGACCTGGGCTTTGCACTCAGAGGCTTCTTGTGTCCGTCAGCTGAATCTCCGCGTCCTTGAAACAGATTTGTGTTTTCGGAAAGGTGGTGCTTTTTAATTTGACCATTTTCTCGTTCATGAGGCCAAGAATCTGCTCAGCACATTTTTAATAGCTCACGGAAATCACCAAGAAAAGTCATTTTTGTAGATTTGCTCCTTTTTTTTTTTTTTTTCTTTTACTAGAAAGTACAATTTTTGCTATTCAGAAAAAAAATAATGTGAAGTTCATTTACCTGGAGTCATTATCCAAAGTAAATACACTACATTGAGCACATTTTCTATGGTGTGCAGTATAACTTGGAAAAGCTCTGACAGTCTTACAGGACTATTCTCACCACATTGATGAGCTTTAAACATTTTGACAAAGGTAAATAGACTATTTCCATACACATTGCTATTCTGATTTTACTTTATTTCAGAGATAGAGCAGTTCTTATCTCCTGCTTGTGTTTACAAGCTTCCCTAGGTTACTGACCACCTCTCTCTGCTCTAGCAGGGGCTGGGATGGTGAGGTCACTCCCTGCTGTGTCTAATCAGCAGGGCAGGAGCTTGTTTAACTTTTTTACTGACAAACGTCAACCCTTTAGAGCTCTGTAGTCTTCTGCCCTGCTGTTGAGACCCCTCTATCACCAATTTCTCTCTAAAAGGCACAGCTAGGAAAAGCAGAGTTGGAATTTCAGTCAGTGCTGTAGAACCACCCACAGCATGAGCAGGAAGTTGGAGCCTGAAGCTGTAGAACCGCCCACAGCCTGAGCAGGAACTGGAAGCCTGAAGGTGTAGAACCACGCACAGCCTAAATGTTAGGAGCCTGAAGCTGTAGAACCACCCACAGCAGGAGAAGGAAGTTGGAGCCTGTAGCTGTAGAACCGCACACAGCCTGAACAAGAAGTGGAAGCTCTAAGCTGTAGAACTGTATACAGCCTAAACAGTAGGAGCCTGAAGCTGTAGAACAACCCACAATACAAACAAGAAGTTGGAGCATGAAGCTGTAGAGCCACCCACAGCCTGAATAGAAAGTGGGAGTCCGAAGCTGTAGAACCGCCTGCAGCCTGAGCAGGAAATGGGAGCCTGAAGCTGTAGAACCGCCCACAGCATGAGCAGGAAGTAGGAGCCTGAAGCAGGAAAACTGCCCACAACCTGAACAGGAAGTGGGAGCCTGAATCTGTAGAACCGCCCACAGCCTGAACAGGAAGTGGGAGCCTAAAGCTGTAGAACCGCCACAGCCTGAACAGGAAGTGGGAGCCTGAAGCTGTAGAACTGTCCACAGCCTGAACAGGAAGCTGGAGCCTAAAGCTGTAGAACCACCCACAGCATGAACACGAAGTTGGAGCCTGAAGCTGTAGAACTGCCTACAGCCTAAACAGGAAGTGGGAGTCTAAAACTGGCTGTGAAGGCAGGCTCTGTGAAAAAGCATGGTGAGAACACCCCTTTATGATTTACAGTGTTAGGCTCATCCTCACAATTATTTTAATTTTGTATTGTCCCAATACATCTAAAATGAATATGGAACAATTTTGCAAAACATCCAAAATCTGTTTTGTGTCCATCCATAAGAGAGGCCAACTGTGGAGTGAGGTGATGTTAACCCCTGCAGACAGATGTTCCTATGAGGAGATAACACAGCAGGATCTCAGTCTTTGCAGGTTAAGACGAGCAGGATTTTACTTAAAACAAGCATTAAAGGGGTTTTGCCACGATGTAATGTTGACGTGGGATCCTCCAAAATGAGTATTTAATCACTTTTCTAAATATAATGTGATTACAAAAAGTGAAGCCTGTGAGAGCTGCAGCATTGCTCAGTCCCCCTTAGTTTCCTGAAAGTTTACATTAGACACGACCAGGAGCGGTTTTTGCACTTCTTATCTGATGACAGGGAACATGAAGGAGCTTGCAAGGGACTGGAGAGAAAAAGCAGTGAATGAGCCTGTGTTTTTTGTATAGAGAATCCACTGGTTGTAATGTAATTATTTGAGTAAAAATTGCAGATGCTCCCTTCTTCCTCGCTCTCTGCTCACCCTCCTCCCTCTCACCCCTGCAGCCGTTCATGGCTCAGCATGCTTTGTTTACCTTCTCTCCTGAGCAGATAAGAGGTAAGGAACTCACTTCATGGAATTTATCAAGGAATTTAAAGGAATTTATCAAGGGTCAAAGTCAGTTTAAAAAAAGAAAAAAGTATTACTCACCTTCTTGATCTGCTTCCACCATCATTTTGATGGTCACTGTGTTCTCTCTGATCTCTGTTGGCCTTGTTAA
Organism: Phyllomedusa bahiana; assembly: GCA_025379985.1. NCBI lineage: Eukaryota > Metazoa > Chordata > Amphibia > Anura > Hylidae > Phyllomedusa > Phyllomedusa bahiana. Next base: position 116,944 of record JAODAL010006413.1, on the reverse strand, counting down.
AGGTTGACATGTTGGATTTAGGTAAAAACAGGTATATTTTTTTATAACCCATTGGGTTCTACTTCCTTTTTTGTATCTCTGCTGGTCTTCTTCTGGCATGCAGAAAATGACAAGTGACCCACCTCAACCAGCATTTTCTGTGTATCGAGATGGTGGGCAATCAGTAAGGTAAGTAAAGGTATTCATTTTTTTTTAATCTTTTTTTAAATTAAAACTTATTTTCCCAGACAACACTTAAAAGTATTCAAATAAAAACATATTTAAAAAAATTCCAAAAATTTTTTTTTATTTAACAATGCTGGTTGGCACAAGATGACAAAACTTGGCTTCACCTTTAACAGTCACCTTTCCTGGGTCCTAGTATTGACTTTTAGTACTCAGATACCCCCAGGACTTAAAGGGGTTGTCTCACTACATTGATTTATCTTACCTCAGTCCTGATTTTTAGGTTTCATTTTGAATTCAGGGCGTGTTTACTGGCTTCCACCTGGCTGCAGTAGAATCCAGGTCTGTAGCTATAGCAACCAGTGCTGGCAGCCTATCAGGAGAGATTGAACAGGTCTGTAGCTATAGCTACCTGAGGACCTAATGCAGCCTATACAAGAGGGGATATTTAGGAATAGGTAGGACACTGTTAATGGACACATATTGCAAAGTGACTTGTTTTTGCAAGATCTTTAACATAAAAGGCAGCAAACTGTGTAGTGAGACAACCCTTTTAAGTAGAGTTGAATGGTAGACAAACAAGCAGTCTCGGGTAACAATAATAGGAAACATGTATCACACACAAAATTAAAGAGGAATTCACAAATAGATGATGAAACTTTCAGGACCACAAAGCAGAAGATGCCAAAGACATCGATGGGGGTCACACTATGAATGGACACAGTCTGGAAAAAGAGCAAGAACTGGTTTCTAACTGACTGCCCCTCAATCTATCCCTAGATTTCACCCTAACGCTGACCCTAAAATCACATAACACTGACCCTTATCTGTCCCTGAAAAGATCCCTAAAAATATCCCTGAACTACTACTGACCCTGACACATACCAGGATTCTAGAACGCAGAGAATAAAGAACTTACTAGGAATCTCAACAAAGCAAACTAGACAGAACAAGAAATGAAAGTAATCAAGTCTCTAGATACAGCAACCGGCTATAAAATACTAATTGGATTACTATTCACAGTCTTTCAGAACAGATGATTACCTGTTTGAACCTGGGAACTTTATTGAGAATCGATGGGGGTCACACTATGAAGGACACAGTCTGGAAAAAGAGCAAGAACTGGTTTCTAACTGACTGCCCTTCAATCTATCCCTAAATTTTACCCTAATGCTGACCCTAACATCACATAACACTGACCCTTATCTGTCCCTGAAAAGACCCCTAAAAATATCCCTGAACTACTACTGACCCTGACACATACCAGGATTCTAGAATGCAGAGAATCAAGAACTTAATAGGAAACGTAACAAAGCAAACTAGACAGAACAAGAAATGTAAGTAATCAAGTCTCTAGATGCAGCAACCGGCTATAAAATACTAAATGGATTACTATACAGAGTCTCTCAGAACAGAATTTACCTGCTTAAACCTGGGAACTTTGTTGAGAATCTAGCAATCAGCAACTCTACTCTAAACAAGCTCAGGCTGAGCAGCAAGGTCAGCTGATCTGTTCAGAATATGCAACCACTCCAAACAAAAGCACACAAAAGGAAAAAGACAAAATAGTAGAAAATCCCGGCCACCCTTACTAATTAGGGCCTCATGTATGAAAACAGTCTACATCTAAGACTTTGTTGCCCAAAGCGACTAATCAGAGCTCCCCTTTCATTCCATATAGTGCTCTGAAAAACATAAAAGGGGACCTCTGATTGGTTGCTATGGGCAACAAAGAAAGTCTTAGACCTATACAGTTTTCATATCCCCTTTAGTATATATTTTGGAAAATCTTATGGATGCAGAAGGTTGATAATGAAATGTACGTAAAAAAAAATCCAAAACATCTAATTTTACTTCTCTTTAGTCTCACAGATAAAATAAAAAATGGGTAAAAAATTAAAAAATGCTACTATACATTTTACCATTCACATTTTCTTACATTAACATGTAAGATTAACAAAAACATTTACAAAAGAAATATATTTAAAAACATCCCTAACATTCTAATTCCTGTAGTCAAAATATAATATATTGCATATTTATATTCTCATTGATCAAAAACAATTAAAAAGTTTGAAAAAACACTTCAAATATTTTAACCATATTTTCTTATATTTTCAAAGATTTAAAAATGTAAATAAACAACATTGTAAAAAAAAATTCAAAAATTCTAATTATACTATTTTTTAACTATAAGGGTATGTTCACACAGCATATTTGTGGAGCGTACTTTGGGGCATGATTGTGCTGCAAGATGCCCAAAGTACATCCCACAGTAAAATCATAGCGCTTATTGAGTGATATATAGGGTTATATGATAGAGGAGAGGAGCTCTGTGATATGTAGGGTTTTATGATAGAGGAGAGGAGCTAAGCTCTGTGATATATAGGGTTATATGATAGAGGAGAGGAGCTGAGCTCTGTGATATATAGGGTTATATGATGGAGGAGAGGAGCTGAGCTCTGTGATATATAGGGTTATATGATAGAGGGAGAGGAGCTGAGCTCTGTGATATATAGGGTTATATGATGGAGGAGAGGAGCTGAGCTCTGTGATATATAGGGTTATGTGATAGAGGAGAGAAGCTGAGCTCTGTGATATATAGGGTTATATGATAGAGGAGAGAAGCTGAGCTCTCTGATACATAGGGTTATGTGATAGAGGAGAGAAGATGATCTCTGTGATATATAGGGTTATATGATGGAGGAGAGAAGCTGAGCTCTGTGATATATAGGGTTATATGATAGAGGAGAGAAGCTGAGCTCTGTGATATATAGGGTTATATGATAGAGGGAGAGGAGCTGAGCTCTGTGATATATAGGGTTATATGATAGAGGAGAGAAGCTGAGCTCTGTGATATATAGGGTTATATGATGGAGGAGAGAAGCTGAGCTCTGTGATATATAGGGTTATATGATAGAGGAGCTGAGCTCTGTGATATATAGGGTTATATGATAGAGGGGAAAAAAGTCTGCGTAAAAAGTTTATGCAAAAATTCTGTCTATGTTTTCCAATATTCTCATAGATTTAAAAGTAGAAAAATAACATTCGAAAAAAATTCCAAAAATTCTAATTATACTTTCCTATATTCCCACAGATGAAGGAAAGTAAAAAAAGAAATTCTCCTATTCTATTTTCCCACAATTTACAAGATTAAAAAGTAACAAAATTCGCACCATATTTTTCTATATTCTCCCAGAATAAAAGAACAAAATTCTGAAAAAACTTCTAACTATATTTTTTTATATGCTCTCAGATTAAAAAGTAAAAAAGTAACACTGGAAAAGCAACTACAACATTCTAACTATATTTTCTTATATTCTCACACAATAAAAAAATGGGAAAAAACTTCAGAAATTTTAACTGTATTTTCCTATATTCTAACATTAAAAAAGTTAAAAAATATATATTTTCTTATAATCTCACAGATTATCAAATCCAAAAAGTCAGCAAATGCTAACTATATTTTTCTATGTTCTTACAGATAAAAAAAGAAAAAAAAACTCTAATAATTCTAAATATATTTTTCAATGTTCTTACAGATTTAAAAGTAAAAAAGTAACATTGGAGAAGCAACTCCACAAATTTGAACTATATTTTCCTATTTTCTCATAGATTAAAAAGTTAAAAAAATTTTTTTAAAATTTATAGTTTGTTATATTCGCTCAGATTTAAAAAAAAAAGCAAAAAGGTCCCAAAATTCTAACTATATATTTCTCTATATTCTTCCAGATTAAAAAGAAATTGGCTAAAAACTCCAATAATTCTAACTATAGTTTCCTATATTTTCATAGATTTAAAAGTCAAAAGTAACATAGAAAAAGAAAACTAATTAAATTTTCTTATAATCTCCCAGATTAAAAAAGTTAAAAAGACACCAAATTCTAACTATATTTTCATAGATTAAAAAGTGACATTGGAGAAGCAACTCCACAAATTTTAACTATATTTTCCTATTTTCTCATAGATTAAAAAAAAAAAAATTCTAATTATAGCTTCTTATATTCTCCCAGATTAAAAAAAGCAAAAAAGTCACTAAATTCTAACTATATTTTTCTATATTCTTGTAGATTTAAAAAAAATTGGAAAATAAAACTCCAAAAATGCTAACTATATTTTCCTATGTTCTCATACATTAAAAAGTTTAAAAGTAACATTGGAAAAACAACTCCACAAATTTTAACTATATTTTCCTATTTCTCAAGAAAGAAAAAAAATCTAATTATATTTTGTTATATTCTCCCAGATTAAAAAAAAGCAAAAAATGTAACCAAATTCTAAATATATTTTTCTATTTTCTTCCAGATTTAAAAAAAAATTGAAAAAAAAAACTATTATTTTCCTATTTTCTCATACATTAAAAAGAAAAAAAATTCTAATTACATTTTCATATATTCTCCAAGATTAAAAAGTAAATAGATAATATTTGAAAAAAAAAAAAATTGTAATTTCACTTTTTTCTTTTCCCACAGATAAAACAAAGCTGTTTCTGCCGAATGTTTTAGAGGCTGGTGACACCAAGTTAAAGCTTCTCGGATACGCTTGACAAATATCTGTTCAACCGAAATAGAGTGGGAGTGTTTTTTTTTTTATTCTAATGAAATGAGTGCCAGAGGGGGCTTCTGACGAGGAGCATACTGTACCTGTCTGCCGAGCAGATGTGCTGAATCTTAATCATTATTTATAAGGAGCTTGCAGTCTTGCCACTCACGACGCCGCGCCTCTGTCCCCTCGATGCGTCGCCGTCTCTGTACATTTCCTACACTCTATATAGTTTAACAACTCATTTTGTTGCTGCTAATTTAATCCCCACTGACTTTATGATGAGAAATATTGTTGTGATTCGGTGACTTATGCAAATCACAGCGGCTACATCTGGCGCCAACAGTTGTGTTACTCATCTGCTCAAATGTTGGAGATGAGCAGTAAGCAAACGGTAAACAAAGGATCGTGGAGTCTTCTTCGAGAGGGAGGAAGGAAATAAGAGATATTCTAAATGACTGGATGTTTTGGGGCCCCAACAAGAATTAAAAAAAAAAAACCTAATAAGACTTTCAAGGTTTCTTATCCTCTTCGGATACGCGGAGTAAAGACATTGACTCTCACGTACGTGGTTGCAGCAAAAAGTCTTAGGGTATGTCCACATGGGGTAATTTATGCGTGCATTTCAAGGGCTGTCGGTCCCCACGTGCCGCGGGAGTACGCACTGATCAGAGCGAGCTCCCGAAAGACACAATGTACTCCGGCGCACACTGTAGGCACCGCAATACATCGTGTGAACATAGCCTTAGGGTATGTTCACACGGGGTAATTTCGGCCCACATTTCACCGCGTATTTGCGCTCTAATAATGGCGAGATGCACTCATAGAGATTACGCTTCCTCTCCCCGCTTGTACAATACGATCATATTGTACACGTGGGGAGATAAGTGACATATCAATTACTTGCGGCAAATATGCACCGCGAGTAATGAATGTCAATGGGTCCGGCGGGCTACCACCCCCTCCACCCCCGCGCCGTATTAGCGGCCGCAGTATATCGTATGAACATAGCCTTAAAATGTGCCAAAAAGTGCAGCATATCCCCGACACGTTTATTATGGGCTTGAAGTGCTTGTCTCACCACATTGCTTAGCTTTTAATCATTAGGGTAATGTAAATGAAACTTTTACCAAATACATTACCATGTACATTTTTTTTTTTCAGAGTTAGAGTTACGACCACCAATCCCTGCTCTCTCTCTCTTATCTGATTATTCCAAACTGCCCTCAGACCATGATAAGACACTCTCTGCTGAGTCTTATCTCTAGCACAGGAGCTTATTGATCTAAGTTAATAACTAGAGATGGGCGAATTTCTCAAAAATTCGGTTCGTCGACTTTGTCGAATTTTCCGACAAAATTCGTTTCAGTCCGAATTAAAAAAAAAGCTATTTCCAGGCTGCACAGAGCTTGTAGGGTACTGTAGAACGTTGTGCCATGCTTAAATATGCAGAGGGAGCTTGGTTTGGTCTTCATACAATGTTGTGTTTTAGTATGACACGCATATGACTGCCGCCACTCTTAAAATCGCTTCACTCTAAAATTTCCTGGGCACTTACGGGGGCAAAACTGACCAAAAAACTGAAGCAGGAATGCAGCCTGATAAAGTCATGACAGCGCCAGCTGGAAAAAAACAAGCTGAGGGCTAAGATCCTACGATAGCGTCAAAGAACACAGTAGTAGGTTACTGGAGCCGCCACAGGTCTCAGCACAGTAAGGGGACGTCACAGCAGGGGTCACTCCATGAGGCCAGAGCTTTAAACTGTCACAAAATATGACAGAACCTGTTCTGTTATATGCTGTTACATGTAGAGGCCCCCCATAATGAGTGGAGAGGGTGTCAGCAGTAATTTTTCGTTGACGTCTCTGATCATTTTGCCCTTCCTTTCGTCCGTCAGTGTCCGCTTTCAATCGGTCAATAATCCATCAGTATTGCTAAAGCCAAAAACAAACAGGAGTTGATCCAAAACAGAGATGACCATTAAATGGGATATTTGCATGTCTTCTGTGTTCTGTATCCACTCCCGCTTTTGGCTAGACAATCCTGATCCTTCCCAGTCCTTCTGACAGGTGAAAAGAAGAGGAAAACCAAACATAGTGGCAACGTTATTGAATGGTGGAGGGTGGAAACAGCATTAGGAAACCACAGGGTGTTCCAGTGAGACAGCGGTCACTTGTCAGCAGCATGAGTAGGCCACAGAGTGGCACAAGACAAATTCTGTAGGTGGCAGCAACATCAGGAGCCCACAAAGTGGCACAATGACATAGTATGGAGATGACGTCATCAACAGCAGCAGCAGCATGAGGTCAGACAGTGGCACAATGACATTCTGGAGGTGGCAAAAACAGAAGTAGGCCACAGAGTGGCACAATGACAGAGTGTGGAGGTGACGGCAGCAGCAACAGCATGAGGTCAGAGAGTGGCACAATGAGTGTGGAGGTGGGTGGCAATACCAGTCCCTGGTAAAGATGGTTGGTGGCAGATGGAGCAACTGGCAGCAGATGTGTGGCATCAGGCGGGTGGCGGCATCAGAATCATGGCTGAGGCAGGTAGTTTGAAGCCAGACTCATTTCTCACAGTTTGGGTGAGGCGTCATGGCTGATGTAGTCTGACGCCTAAGGCATTGGTGTGTGGAAATCCTGGCCGATCCACGCCTGATTCATCTTGACAAAGGTCAGTCGTTCCACATTTCCCGTGGACAAGCGGGTTCTCCTTGGGGTAACGATGGCCCCCGCCGCACTGAACACCCGCTCTGATGCCACACTACTGGCAGGGCAGGACAGCTTCTCCACTGCAAACTCGGCAAATGGCGTCCACACATCCAGTTTGGCTGCCCAGTAGTCCAGCGGATCTTCTAACTGGGGTGGCAGAGTGCTGTCCAAGTAGGCCACCACCTGTTGGTTCAGGGACTGCTCCAGGTCCTGCTGCTGCTGCTGTTGGCAACTGCCGTCCTCACTAGGCGGGTGAAGTAAGCTGCTCATTAGGGACTCTAGACTTAGGTTGCTGCTGATGGAGCTGGTACTGCTAACCCCCCACCTTCCCACAGTAGCTGCAGCAGTAGGATTCTTGGACACATACTGTTGTCTCTTTGAAATCGCCTCGTTGAACGACTGCTGGCGCCATGAGTAGTCAGGAGCAGGAGCATCTGGACCGAGAGATGGTGGCAAAGAGAAACAGCTCCCTTCTGCAGAGGTGGTGGAGCCTTGACTGGCTGCAATGGCATGCATGCCACCGGGCGCTGCTGCTGCTGCGGCAGCAGGATGGACCACCACATCTGAGCCACGTTTCTCCCAGGCCACCGGATGGTGATGCTGCATGTGTTGACGCAGAGCCGTGTTGCCAATGTTAGCTCCCTGGCCACGCTTCACTTTCTTCCCACAGATTCTACATATACCCATATTCGGCTCCTCCGGTGTCTTAGCAAAGAACTGCCACACCTCCGATTAGCTGATTTTACCACCAACGCTCCGCACTGAGTGACTACTACCGCCACTGCCTCGGTGAGCACCTGTGCTACTACTTTCTTGGACCTGCGAAGCGGGTTTTTTACCCAGTGGCCGCTTGGCTCCCGACCTCACACTGCTGCTATCCTGCTGACTCACGGCCACACAACCCACTTACTGGCTGCGCCACTGCCTGAGGCGCAAGCTGACGCCCTCTTCTCCTGACGATGATGAAGCCCTTGCTTCACCCGGCTCCCAAGTGCGGACGGCTACATCATCATCTATTTGTGTTTCATCGTCAGTGCTGTCCTCATCACCGGTCTTGGTATGCAGAGGTTGGCCCCATTTCTTCGCTGCCAAGTAGCTGCTGACTGCCCTCCTCAAATTGTTCATCCTCGCTATATAGTGGCGCTGAGCGCAGACCACATAGTAGATCTCTGGCTGAGGGAACCGGATGGGACAGAGGCGGCTTGAGGACAGGTGAGGGCCGCTGAGCCGCTCCCGGCCATGCCAACTAAGGGTTGTGTCTGACGTTCCCACCGACTCTTGGCTGGGGTGGTCAGATGTCATCTGGGAGGAAGTGGATGACCTAGTCAACCAATCAAGAACCATTAGGTTGCTGAACAACACACGGCCGCTAGATGACAGCGGCAGTTGTGGCCTCACCGAGTGACCCCTGCTGCGACGTCCCCTTGCTGTGCTGCGACCTGGGCCTGCTCCAGGAATGTTTGTGCCACTGCCACTCGCATGTGAAGAGCCTGCCACCTCTCTGTCTGACATACTGTTTGTTCTAAAATGTACAAACACTGTTTGATGAAGATATCTGTAGATGATAAATACACACCCTGTATTTGACTCCAAATGAACCCAGTAAGAAGCTTGGGTAACCCTAGGATATAAATTGCGCTCCACAAATGGGCAGGAAAAATTTACTTGTATGTGCCATTTAAAAACTGTGTATTTTACTGAATAGAAAAGCGCAATCAGGCTTAATTAACCTTCGGATATGAATTATGCTACAGGCAAAATTTCTTCTTCGGCGTTGAAAAACACAGTTTCTTTTACTGACCACAACAGCAGAACAACGCTTAATTAACCGTTGGATCTAAATTGCGCAAAAGAAATGAGCTGCCAAAAATTACCAGCTATGTAGCGTGTTAAAACGACGTGTATTTTACTGACCACAACAGCTGAAAAACACTTAATTAACCTTCGGATATGAATTATGCTACAGGCAAAATTTCTTCTTTGGCGTTGAAAAACATTTAATTAACCCCTGGATCTAAATTGCACAAAAGAAGTGAGCAACCAAAAATTAAGTGGTATTTGGATTGTAAAAACGCTGTTTCTTTAACTGAATACAACAGGAACTGGCTTAGATCCCCCTTTGATATTCAATGTGCTGTGAGCAGATAGCATTAAAATGTATATGCAGCTGCATTGGACGCACACTGGATTTCAGTTCCAATACCCCACAAAATCAAAATTAGAATGGAAGAGAACAGTCTCTGAGAAAAGCTGAGACACCCCACCAAAAATCGCTGTATAAAAGGTCTTTCTTTTGTGTGAGATCTCTAATACTGGAGCTGCAGCAGCTACAACTGGCACAACGAGAGGAGTGTGAGCTCCCAGCATCGCGCCCGGACTTATATAGTGCGGTGAAGTCACAGAATCCCGCCGGTCTCTGATTGGCTTCATCTCTGCACATGTCATGCAGGCTATGCCCTTCTTCCTCCCAGAGTGCTTTGCCCCATGTAGCGCCATGTGCTCGCAGCCATTTTATCAATTAAAAGCACACTTCGTTCACCCGAAGTACCCCAAACTTTCACTTCGTTCAGAATCGAAGTTTTCCTGAAATTCTGAACGAATTCCACTTCGTTCAGAATCGATTCGCCCATCTCTATTGATAACAAGCTCTTAGGCTATGTTGACACAACAGTGATTTAGTGTTGGATGTTTACGTGGATTCAGTACAGTATTTGGAATCTACAAATCCTCCCCATAGACCTTAAAGGGGTTTTGCCACGATCTTATGTTGACGTGGGATCCTCCAAAATGGGTATTTAATCACTTTTCTAAATATATGTCATTAAAAGGTGAAGCCTGTGAGAACTACAGCCTGACTTACATGTCCATACTTTCTTGTCTGTTTACATTAGATTGGATCAGGAGCTGGCAGGAGCTGATCTGGCTGCGCTTGTGTTATTTGCACTTCTTATCTGATGGCAGGGAACATGAACGAGCTTTGAAGGGACTGGGGAGAAAAGATCCTGTGTCTGCTGTATAGAGAATCCACTTGTTGTAATGTAATTCTCTGAGTAAACATGCAGACGCTCCCTTCTCAGCCCTCCTACCTCCCCCCTGTATCAGTTTGTAAACAAATGAAAGAACGCTGCCTGCTCAGAGCTTATCTTCTCTCCTAAGCAGATAAGAGGGAGAAACAAAACCCGTAGAGCTTGTGCACAATATAGTTATCCTAAGTGGTTTAGCCAAACATGTTTGCTCTACTACAGAGACTGAATATCAGGAGTGTGCATGGGAGGTGGGGCGATGACATCACAGAGGAGGTACTTATTTTTTTAAACACAACGCCCCTTTTTTCAAGCCTCAAGAGGGGAGTATCAGCCTGTTAGGTAAGGAACTCACTTTTTGGCAAAACCCCTTTAATAGAAAATCCGAACTGTAGTCTACACAACTCGGATTTTCTTAGGTCGGATTTGGAATTGGGAAAATGGCTTAAAAAGCTTAGAACATGTTCTGTATCGCGCCATATTTCACTTGAAAACATCGGATTATAGTACAGTTTAAATGAATGGAATGGCCGAAATCAGAAAACCACGGCAAAAAAAAGGGACAAAAACAAAGCCGGATGTAAAATACTGATCAGATTCTGATTCAAATATTTTATCCTCTTCCATATGGACATAGCTTTAAAACTCCAAAGCTTTGTGCACTACAGATTATAAACTTCCTGCACTAATTTCACTGTAACAGGAGCAGCTAGGAATAGCAGAGCTGATATGCCAATCACTCCTATAGAACCACCCACAGCCAGTCCAGGAAGTGGGAGTCTGAAACTGGCTGTAGCATGTTGAAGCAGTATGGTGAGACAACTTTCTGCACAATGCACGACATGTGGGCATGGCTTAGAGGGAAAGCAGATAAAGCCAAAATCTGCGCATAAACGCGTCACAATTCTGGCAGAGAAAGTAAGTCTAAAAAAATTATTAAAAAAAAGGTAGACAAGTCTAAGGCTGCACCAATTTATAAACCAGCAGGACCCACTGTGATAAATCTGGGGCATTTTTAAACTGCAAGTCCAAATTTACACTGTGCAACTTTTAGACAGTGATAGTGAATGAGGGCTAGTCATTCCTCTTGGGAGGGGAGGAAGAACCAGAATATGCCTTACTTGCCACAGAAAGGAGTTGGTGCACCCCTCGAAATATAGGACTGGGTTGGGCACTGCTTTTCCCTAGATCGGTATATATCGGTTTTGTCTTTAAAAAAGATTGCCAGAAACGGGAAGAACCAGCTAGATCCAACCCCTAAATGTGACGTACACCGATCAGAAACATTAGCCAGTTCCTGACCCGGCACATTTTAATTTTTCTTTGTATTTTTTAAGCAAGTTTTCCATTATTTTTTTATTTTTGAAATTTAAGGGAAATTTGTTTTCAAAATTCTGTTTTTCACTTCTTATTTTTGTATCAGTAGAATTGTTGCTAAGATACAGTGGGTACGGAAAGTATTCAGACCCCTTTACATTTGTCACTCTTTCTTTCATTGCAGCCATTTGGTAAGATCCAAAAAGTTCATTTCTTTGCTCATTAATGTACACTCTGCCCCTATTTTGAAAGAAAACAACCAGAAATGTAGATATTTTTGCAAATGTATTAAACAAGAAAAACTGAAATATCACATGGTTATAAGTATTCAGACCCTTTGCTCAGTATTGAGTAAAAGCACCTTTTGAGCTAGTACAGCCATGAGTCTTCTTGGAAATGATGCAACAAGGTTTTCACCCCTGGATTTGGGGATCCTCTGCCGTTCTACCTTGCAGATCCTCTCCTGTTCCCTCAGGTTGGATGGTGAACGTTGGTGGATGCCATTTTCATGTGTTTCCAGAGATGCTCAATTGGGTTTAGGTCAGGGCTCTGGCTGGGCCAGTCAGGAGTGGGCACAGAGTTGTTCTGATGCCACTGCTTTGTTATTTTAGCTGTGTGCTTAGGGTCATTGTCTTCTTGGAAGAAGAACCTTCGGCCCAGTCTGAGGTCCAGAGCGTCTCGAAGAGGTTTTCATCCAGGATATCTCTGTACTTGGCCGTATTCATCTTTCCTTCAATTGTAACCAGTCATCCTGTCCCTGTCCCCATAGCATGATGCTGCCACCACCATGTGTCCCCTCCCCCATAGCATGATGCTGCCACCACCATGTGTCACTGTTGGGATTGCATTGGGCAAGTGATGAGTGGGGCCTGGTTTTCTCCACCGCTTACAATTAACACCAAAAAGTTCAATCTTCGTCTCCTCAGAGCAGAGAATCTTATTTCTCATAGTCTGGGATCCTTCATGTGCTTTCTGCAAACTATCTGCAGCTTTCCTATGTCTTGCACTGAGGAGAGGCTTCATTCTGCGTCTTTCCTATCTCTTGCACTTAGGAGAGGCTTCCGTCTGCGGCTTTCATATGTCTTGCACTGAGGAGAGGCTTCCGTCGGCCGAACTCTGCCATAAAGCCCGGACTGGTGGAGGCTGCAGTGATAGTTGACTTTGTGGAACTTTCTCCCATCTCCCTCCTGCATCTCTGGAGCTCAGCCACAGTGATCTTGGGGTTCTTCTTTACCTCTCTCACCAAGGCTCTTCTCCCACGATTGCTTAGTTTGGCTGGACGGCCGGGTCGAGGAAGAGTTGTGGTCGTCCCAAACTTCTTCCATTTTAGGATTATGGAGGCCACTGTGCTCTTAGGAACCTTGAGTGCTGCAGAAATTCTTTTGTAACCTTGGCCAGATCTGTGCCTTGCCACAATTCTGTCTCTGAGCTCCTTGGGCAGTTCCTTGGACCTCATGATTCTCATGTGCTCTGACATGCACTGTGAGCTATGAGGCCTTATATAGACAGGTGTGTGCCTTTCCTAATCAAGTCCAATCAGTTTAATTAAACACAGCAGGACTCCAATGAAGGAGTAGAACCATCTCAAGGAGGATCAGAAGGAAATGGACAGCATGTGAGTTAAATATGAATCACAGCAAAGGTTCTGAATACTTATGACCATGTGATCTTCCAGTTTTTCTTGTTTAATGAATTTGCAAAAATATTTACATTTCTGCTTTTTTTTTCCTTTGAAGATGGAGGGGGAGAAGGGCAGAGTGTAATTAATGAGCAAAAAAATGAACTTTTTGGATCTCACCAAATGGCTGCAATGACAGAAAGAGTGAAAAATGTAAAGGGGTCTGACTACTTTCCGTACCCACTGTAAGGCCCTGTTCACACGACGGATTTGGCCATGGTTATGGCCGCGGGTTCGACACGGTTTCCGCGGCCAAAACCACGGCCAAATCACGCCCAGTTTATTAACATGGTTTCCTATCGGAAACCGCGTTAATATTCACACGCCGCGGGTTGGTGCGTGGCTGGCGGCGCGGTTTGCCCCCTGCCTACTAATTTGCATGGGGGCAAACCCTCGGCGCAAGCCATGCCCCAAACCATGCCCCACTTGCGCCACGACCACGCCCAGCGCCCGCTCCACAAACCCGCGTCGGGAGACACGAGTTTGCGGCGAGGTTATGACGAGGTTAGTCTTCAAAAAATCACAGTAATCTGCCACATTCAAACTTGTAACGAATCTTTTTAAGTATTGCCCTTGTGGCAAAAGTTACATAGGTCAGACTAGCCGTCCAATCAAAATCAGAATAAATGAATACAAATCAGCTATTCGTAACTATGACAAAAAAGAACAACAGACACCTAATGAATGAATAGATAAAAAGTATGGCGAGACTACACTAGCCAAACATTTTCGTGAGTTAAAGCACACAGTTAGCGACCTGAGATGGTGCGTCCTTGAAGAAGTCATCATAAATGACATGAATGACAAAAAAATTAAATTATTACAACGCGAAGCATACTGGATCCATAAAATGGACACTTTGATTCCTAAAGGTCTCAATGAAATGTTTAATCTTCGTTGTTTCCTATGATATAAGAACGATTGCATTTAGAATTTATACACATTAAATATACACATTAGATGCTTCAGTATTGCATGTTCTATGCCATCCATTGTTTTTAACCTGTTTTGTCTTGTTAGGGCTTGTTCACACGGCGTTTTGGATCCTTTTTACGGATCCGTTTTTGAGGAGAGAGAGAGAGAGATTCATTCTGAAAACGCATCCGGAAAGCGGATCCGTAAAATGCAGCAGTTGTTACTTTATATGGATCCGTTTTCAATGCTTTTTCACCTGCGTTTTACGTATCCGCTTTCCGGATGCGTTTTCAGAATGAATCTCTCTCTCTCTCTCCTCCCGCAGCCCCGTCTCCAATTCAAATCTCCCGCACCTCAGCCCCGTCTCCAATTCAAATCTCCCGCACCTCAGCCCCGTCTCCAATTCAAATCTCCCGCACCTCAGCCCGTCTCCAATTCAAATCTCCCGCACCTCAGCCCCGTCTCCAATTCAAATCTCCCGCCCACAGCCCCGTATCCAATTCAACTCCATCCCCGCACCTCAGTCCTGTCTCCAATTCAAATCTCCCGCACCTCAGCCCGCTCCGCTTCAAATCACCGCACCTCAGCACCGTCTGCAATTCAAAACTCCCGCTACCTCAGCCCGTCTCCAATTCAAATCTCCGCAGCCCGTCCCAATTCAAAGCATCCCGAGCCCTGTCTCCAATTCAAATCTCCCGCACCTCAGCCCCGTATCCAATTCAAATCTCCCGCACCTCAGCCCCGTCTCCAATTCAAATCTCCCGCACCTCAGCCCCGTCTCCAATTCAAATCTCCCGCACCTCCACTGTCACTGCTCCCACAGCCGCCGCTCACCTCCGATCCCCTTGCGCAGCCGTCGCTCACCTCCGAACCGCTGCGCTGCCGCCGCTCCACCTGCGCTGCTGCCGCTCCTGCCGCTCACCTGCGCTGCCGCTCCTGCTGCTCATCTGCGCTGCCGCCGCTCACCTGCGCTCCCGCTGCCGCCGCACACCTCTCCAGTGATCCCCGTCCAGCCTCCCAGTGCGCTTTTCGCATCCGCTTTCAGGATGCAAAGCGCAGCTGGATAAGTGCCCGGAGTGTGGAGCGCTTTTGGACAGGTGCCAAAAGCGGACTCCATTATCTCCTATGGGCTTTCACTTGTGTAAACCGCAATAAGAATTGACATGTCAATTCTTAAAGCGGATGCGAAAAGCGCTGGAGAGCCCTCAAAGCGCATCGCCGATCTCCGTGGGAACAGCGATGCGCTTTTGCCATTGAACGCAATGTTAATCACACTGACAATTGTTAGATCCGTTTTGCGGATCCGTAAAACGGATCCGTAAAACGGATCACAAAAACGCCGTGTGAACAAGCCCTTAGGGTTAATACTCACCTGTATTCATGATTATCCGCATAAATCAGAGCCGCACACCACACTGCGCATGCCTGATGAAGGAAACTGTGTGTTCCGAAACGTCGCTCGCCGGGTAGCGTGGAGTGTGGATGTGCTTCTGTCAGCTCCTGGCTGGACTTGCTATGATTTATCATTAAGCTGAAACAACTAAGTATTGCCATTAATCTTATTGATTATACGATTAGAGACTGTATCCGGACTGTAATGTCTAAAAGTTATACATTATACGTCAATATTCACTAGTAAACGTTATTTTGCACATTGAAATATATGCCACAAGTATAGTTTGTTTATGACGAGGGTAGGCCACGGGGACCACGGCGAAAGCCGCTGCCGAACCTGCGGCCAAACCCGTCGTGTGAACATGCCCTAAGTTTCAGAATTGTGTTACTTTTCTGCCACAGACATTTATACTTAGATGATATAAAGTTTTAGGATCATTGGGGCGGGGGTTAAAGTTGTGGTTTTTATTTCTTTTTTTTGGGGTTTATTTATTGATTTTACCTATTGTGCCCAAATAAGTTCAGAAAAAGACCTCTGGGAACAGTTTTAAATATTTTTTTTTCTGATATATTAGCCCCATAATATATGTGTTGTCCAGCTCACCATGCCAGTGTATTAGCGACTTGTCACAGACTAAATGGAGACCCAGCCCATATCAAATGTAAAACAAGCACACCAACAGGGTAAGTCCAGTGGCTTGAAAATCAGTATACGGCATAACCCAAAAGAATATTAGTAGCGTCCACACTGACACATTTCGGAGCAACAGTCTATTGAATGGGAGCAGACCTTTCTTATTAAAGGGGTTTTGCCACAATCTCATTTCATACCTCCTGCATCCAGCTCTTCAGCTCTGTGTGCTCAGAAGGGGGTGTGTGTGATTTGTTTGAATTTCATATCATGTGACCCAGCAGGATGACATCATCATGCCTTTCCTCTCTCTAGTCAAAGAAAGGTCTGTTTATGTGTAGGACTGTAAGTAGCTATATTGTAGCTCAGAGGTAACATTTTTGCTTCACAGCACAAGGGTTTTTGGTTCAAATCCCTTCAGGAGCTTAACCTGTGGATTTTTTTTCCCTCTTTATTAATACACAGACCTCATTTAGGTTTCTTTTTTTATTTTCACTGTTTGACTAATTACTAACTAGTCCAAAGGATGGGATAGAATTACAGCACCTGGGGTTTGGACACTCAGTAGCTACCTGAGAGGAGAGGTGATTTCTGAGCATGTCTGACCAGGACTGAGAAGCTCTCAGCCCTGGTCTTATCCCCTGGAGACGAGCTGTAAACAATGGATCACTAAAGGAGCAGCTAAAACAAAAACGGTGCAGAATTTTTAATAATGATGAAGGGTGAAAATGTTTGTTATTTAATTTTCAAACTTCCCACGTCAATCTTACTTCACGGCAAAAGCCCCTTAAGGGCCCCATAAGAGCACAGGCTCTTCTAAAGTACATATTCCATTGTATGATACCTAAAGGTGTAACATGAAGCCCAGATCCAAATTTGCAGTTGAACCACACATTTATAGTACTTGTGTCTTGTTATGTGACAGAGGAGACTTGGTTATTAACAGCTGTCCCCTGCCGATCCATTTACGACCATTTAACTTTTTAGACACCATGGCACCATGGTCAGTCCCTGGTTTCCCCTTTGCAATGACATGGAGGAAAGCCGTGGCATCTGGAGGCCTGATGAAGGTCCCTGCACTGTACCTGCCATGTTTGTTCTCCTGTTAGTGGATGTAATAGAAAATTAATGAAATGTCGATGTATATAAATGTAAATAGGACAAGTGATCCCATGTTCTAGCTCCCTAGTGGGAATGTTACTGTAAAAAAGAAAATAATAAAAAAAAAAAAAAATTCAAATAATTATTTCATGTAAAGCCCCCTCAAAAGACAAGGTGACATTCCTTTCGGCTAGAGAGAAAATAATTCAATCTCCAGAGGAGAAGAGCGTTCTTCACTGTAAGAACTGTAAATCTGTGGAATAGGTGCCTGAGGAGCTGGTCACAGCAGGAACAGTTGGAAGTTTCAGGAAAGGCTTATATACCTACCTGGAACTAAAGAATATTAATGCGTATGTAGCCATGTAACATTCTGGATCCTGGCTGGTGGCGGCTCTTGGGTCAGAGATGGGGTCTCCCCTGGAGCAGATTGGTTCATGCCTTATGGGTTTCAGGTCAGTAGCCAGTGGGGAGGCTGGGCTTAAGATCCTTGTCTCCGTCCCTTCAATCACATTTTACCCACCCTTGGTTGAACTTGATGGACACATGTCTTTTTTTCAACCGTACTATGTATTGTAACTATGTAACTATATAACTTTTTCCCATTTACCATGTATAAAAAAACTTAGAAAAAAGTAATCACAATAGGTATCGACACATCCAATTTAACACATTTCCATCTTATTTAACCTGCATTGAGAACCCTGTAAAAAAAAATAAAATACCCAGATGAGGAGCCTTGCCGTTGGCTTGCGAGCTTGCGTACCGTAGCTACTGTAACAACTAATACCTCATATTTTGATATTTTTCCCAGCATGTTATCTTTTTGCCCTAAAATACTGGGGAGCCTAGGGTACAAGTATTTTGTGCAGTGTACCTTCTAAGCGCTGGGCAGCTTGCCCACATTTCTTTTGTGGGGGATATAAGCTGAAACCCAGCATGGTATAACTGTACAGATGGCGTTACCCTCTGTATCGCTTTATCCATATGCAATTCTCATTGGTATTGTTGCATTTTTAAGCAGTCTCCCCTTGTATTATACTGTGGTTTTTTGCATGCTGGTGTGAACTAGTACCTAGAGCATTTGCCCATTAATTAACGGCACCTGCTATCTTTTCCCATGCAGCAATAGGGCCAGAGTCGCCTACTGCTGGGATTCAGTGTATCCATCAGCCTTTGAAGCTGTAAGTGTAGCTCTGATTTTTTTTTGCTCATCCCGCCTCCCAGAAAAAAAAATAGAATACAAACAGTTTAAAAAGTCTCCGAATTGGTACCAATATAAACTAGACCAGACCCTGCAAAAAAACGAACCATCTCATATCTCTATTGGCGGAAAAATCCAAAATCTCATTGGTCACAGAAAATAGTGATGCCCAGAAAATTTTTGTTTAAAAGTTTTTTTACATTTTTTTTTAAAAGAAATAAAAGTAAATGGAAACTATATAAATTTGGTATCGCCGGAATCGTATAATCCTGCAGAATACAGATATTATGTAATTTCTATTGAACGGTAAACTTCATAAAAACTTTACCCCATGAAAATGTTACAATTATATTTTTTTCCACGTTCCACCTCACAAAGAATTTTTTGGGGAGGTTTCACCTGCAACGCGTTAGCAAGCACAAACCTATTTTTTTAATGAATTTTACTATTCTACAGTAAACTTTAGATACTTTTAGGCGGATGGAGTGTTGACATCTTTTCCTTTTAAGCTTTCACATAGGCTGAGAAGTCCACCGCCAGCTCTAAGCACCCTCCAAGGTAAACGTGCAAAGGTTGTCTACAAAGCGGGAGTGGTAAGAACTCTACAACAAGGGTGTTGGATTGTATGTAATGCATAATTTCTCATTAAATTATATGGCATGGTCAATGCTACCATAGCGCCGGTAAGCGGCTTTGAAGCGGGACTGCCGCCGCCCGCCCGTGCTGTTTAACCCCTTAGATGCCGTGGCAAAGATGGCTGCAGCATCTTAATGAATGAAGAATGGTGCCACGCACGGTTCTTCACTCCAATCAGAGTCCTTACAGCGTGACTGTGGGGATCCGATGGCTGAACATGGGCTGTATTAATGATTGCGCCCTCTAGTAGTGATGCGCCCTAGGGGGAATCAATGTTAAAGTAAAAAAAAATAAAAAATAAAGTTTTAAAGTGTAAAAAAAATAAGTATTAACCCCTTACCGCCGGAGCCAGTTTTGGCCTTCCTGAAAGAGCCCTGGTTTTAAAATCTGACATGTGTCACCTTATCTGAGCATAACTTTTTGACACTTTTACTTATCCAAGTGATTCAGAGACTGTTTTCTCGTGACACATTGTGCTTTAAGCTAGTAATAAATTTTGGTCCAAAAAGTCCTTGTTTATTTGTGAAAAATATCAAAATATCATGAAAATTTGCTAAAGTTTGCCATTTTCAAAGTTCAAAAATTTCTGCGTGAAAGACAGATAGTTATTCCACTCAAAATAGTTAAACTAGCATCTACCATATGTCTACTATAGGTTGGCATCATTTTTTAAATGTTTTTTTTTTTTTTAACCACATTAGGGGGCTTAGAAATATAGTAGTAATTTTTCACATTTTCAAGAAAATTAGCAAAATTTCTTTTTTTAGGGACCAGTCCAGTTCTGTCATGGCTTTGAGGGTCCTGTATTTTACATACCCCAATACATATTTCACAGAAATTAAAGCAAAGTGGAGGTGAAATTTCAAAATTTCACTTTTTTTACAGATTTTTATTCATTATTCACTGGAATACAGTAGAGGTGACCATGGAAATGCAGCCTAATATTGATTCCTCAGATTCTGACGTTTCCAGAGATATCCCATATATGGCCCTAGTGCGCTATTTGGCTCAATCACAAGCCTCAGAATAAGAGGTACACCTACCGGACTCTATTTAGGCGCCATTTTAGGTTTGCGGACACCCTAAGGTGCCAAAACCTAATAAACTCCCCTAAAAAGACCACATATTGGAAACGACACCCTTCACGGAATATATCCAGAGATGCAGTGAGTATATCGACCCCACAGGTGTTTCACAAATTTTTTTAGCGTTCGGCTCTGAAAATAATTTTTTTTTAAATTTCCGATAATCTGCAATTTTAGCTGAAAATGTTAAATTTTTACTAGGATTCCTGGAAAAAAAAGCACCCCAAATTGTGTTACGCAATTTCTTCCAAGTTCGGCAATACCCTACATGTGGGTATAAACTGCCGTTTGGGCGCATGGCTTTTGGAACGCAGATTTTGGTGGGTCCATGTCGCATCTGCAAAGCCCCCAAAGTACTAGAACAGGTGAAACCTTCCAGAAGTCGCCCCATTTTGCATTCAACAACCCTCATGGATCTCATTTAGGGGTTTATTTTGCATTTCGGGCGCACAATTGTTCTGCAGTTTTTTTTTAGCATTGGGCCATGATATGGGGGGAAAAGAAACGCTTTTCCACCATTGTTTTTGGGCTTCATTTTACAGTATTCGCCATACGGGATAAATGACGGGATAACTTTACTATGGGGGTCGGTACAATTACAATGATTAAATTTTATTAGTTTTGTTTTATTACTTATCACAAAAAAAGGGGTTTTTGGCGTTTTATGTTGTCCTATTCTGAACATACTTTTTTAATTTTTTTTAATGAGCTGTTTGTGGCCTTTTTTTTCGAGATGTTTTTTTTTTTTTAACTGTATTTTTATTGAAAAGGGTTTTTAAAGGGCCAAACATATTGACATTAATACAATGGAGGGGGAACTACCTCTCGACTCATTTAACAAAAAACCATATGTTTGGGATAAGATGCACAAACTTTATAAATTTAACTAAATATTTCAGTCATGAACAGGTTTGAAAAGACGACACACAGGAGGGGAAAAAAAACGGGGGGGGAGACACAAGACTTAGGAATGCCTGGAAGTTGGGCTAATATATATTTTTATTGTTATTAATCTTTCCCTAGGGGGTTCACCTATTTTGTGAGCTTGAAGTTTCCAAGTGGCCCAAACCAAATAAAAAAACTATCAGGTTTTTATTAATGGATCGTTAGGTTTTCCCATTGATTCAAACTGTTAGCCTCCGAACCAAACCCCCGATCCGGCACTCCTGGGCCCCAAAAAAAAGGAAATCAAACATCGCAGTCAGCACATATAGGATCTTTTTTGCCATTGGCTTTGCAACTGAAAAAGGGCCAGACATTAAATATAAGCAGAGGGGCTTAAAATGGGGGGGAAAGCCCCTGTAATATCTAAGCCAATTTTTACCCACTCGCCGTTTTGCTGTATTCGGGACATTTCCAAAAAAAAACATGAAAAAAATCCCTTTCCTAGCTGAGAACCCCCCCAAAGTATTGGTATAGACGGGTTAGCTTTTTGAAAAAAAAAAGGGGGGTGTATACCCCAGCATAAAATTTTTGTATTGGTTTTCTTTATAATTGTGCATGTTGATTTTTGGGAAGCCTTTCCAGATCAGACTCCACTCACCCTGTGATAGTTTTTTGGAATAGTTCTCCCATTTCCCTATAGGATGACTTATGGGTTCATCTGGAAAGGGTTAAATTAGATGGTGTAGATATCGAGATAAACCCCTCTTGTTGAAGTGTTTGACAAAACTGGTTTTTCAAATGCGTGGCAAAGAAAATTATTTTTTTTAGGATGATGGAGTATGGGTTATTTGTAGATAAAGAAATTACTACGATCCCGGGGGAAAGAAAATTTGATTTACTGTTTGGGAAAGGAGAAGTTGTCTTGTTCTATGGTCCCCCAAATCAGCAAACTAAATAGTTTTTTCCTTTTAAACCAGGTTTTCATAGATATCCGTCCCCTTTTCCTTCTGGGAAACAAGGATTAACAGGAAAGTGTCAGGCTTATGGGGGGAACACAGACCGAGGTTTTGAAAAATCGACCAAACCCCCCTTGTTAATGTTTTGGGGGCCCGTATTGTTTCTTTGGGTGGGGATGGGGTGTGACCCATGTAAGGAAATTGGGGTGAATGGTGCCCAAAAGGCTTCTCTTTTTCCCTCCATTAGAGACGCTAAGGGGGGGACCAAACAGGTTTCTATATAATTGGCCCCCCCAAAAATATTTATAATATCTGGGACTGAAAGGCCCCATCAAGTTTCCCCATCATCATTCTTTTTTTTTAGTTTATGTTTTATATGCCCCAAATTTAAGTTTGAAGAAGGTCTGCTGGTTTTTTTTTTCCCTTTTTGAGGACTTTAATTGGTAGGTCCCAAAAAGTACTTAATGCAGTATTGCCCTTTTAACTGCAGAGATCCCCCCATAAGCGATAGGGTAGGTTTTCCTTTTTTTCAGGGCAACCTAATTTCTCCATACAGTTTCGGAAAGTTTTGTGTGTACAAGTAAATATAAAGGGGGTTAGTGACCACCCCCAAAAATTAAGGGAGGTATCTCTCCCGTTAAAACCCAAAAAAAAACTTTCAGGCTTTAATTTCCTCTTGGGTCATGTTAATTTTTAAGGCTTCTGTTTTTTTTTATTTTTTTTATAGCCGAAAAAATGTAAAATTTTCAAGAGGGGTTTAGGTTGGGGAGAGAGATGTAGGGAAGTTAATGTTAATAAATGTCGTCTGATAAAGACAGTTTTAAACTCCCGTCCTAAATTTTTTTGCCTTTAATATTTTTTTTTCGGATCAATGGGTAGTGGTTCAACACTCAATGCAAAAAGTAAGGGCGACAAGGGACAACCTTGCCTAGTGCCATTGGATATATGAATTAATGGTGACATAGTGTATGGGAGATGGATGGTGGTTGAAGGGGATGAGTATAACCCACAGATAGCTTGAAGGAACTGGCCCTTAATACAAAAGGCCTGTAATACTGAAAACATATAGGACCAATTGAGGCGGTCAAACGCTTTTTCAGCGTCAAGACCAAGCAATAAGGCCAATTGCTCCATTCTATTCACCAGCATCTATAAGATTGATCGTTCTAGGGGTATTTCTCCTCCCTGACGACGCAAGATAAATCCAATTTTGATCCGTATGTATTAACTGGGGCATCCAGATAGATAGTCAAATTTGGCGAGAATTTTAGTAAAAATTTTTTTAGATCTGAATTTAATAAAGCTATAGGGCGATAGTTAGAGACTTCTAATGGGTCTTTGTTAGGTTTCGGGATTAAAGTAATGTATGAGTGTAACAATGTAGAGGCCACCTGTGACCCCTCCAGTATAGAATTATATAGCGATAGCTGATACTTGGATAGTTGTGTGCTAAATACTTGGTAGTAGAGGTAAGTTAGCCCATCAGGGCCTGGGGCCTTTCCTTTAGGCATGGTTTTGAGAGTGTCCTCCAGTTCCTCAGGTTCTATGGGTGAGTTTAGTGATTCCACTGCTTTTGCTGAGAGAGTGGGCAGCCCACAGGAGGAGAGGAACTGTTTTAGTACTTGGACTCTAGACTGAGGGTTTTTAGGGAGCATATCTGGCAAAGCATATAATTTGGTAAAATATTTATAAAACAACTGGGTAACGACCCCGGGATCGTATGTGATATGTCCTTTGGCATCTTTTAATGCATGCGGAATATGTTTCGCCGTGTCATCCCTCAGTTGCTTAGCCAATAATGTGTGCACTTTGTTACCCCTCTCATAGTAGCGCTGTTTGGAGTACAATAGCAGCTTTTCTGTCTTTCTTATTGCTAAAGCCTTCAACTGGGCTCTTATATCCACTATCTTCCTCAAAGTCGATCTACTAGGACGAATAAGAGGGAGTTTTCTAAAGAAACAATCTAGATTGCAACATCTCTATTTGGGCTTTAGCTTGCTTTTTGAGTTTAGTACCTATTGCTATGCACCATCCTCTCATTACCGCTTTATGTGCTTCCCATAAAGTTCCAGGAGCGGACACGGAGCCTTCATTGGTTTGAAAATATTCCATCAGGTGCTCCCCTAATTCCTCCCTGGTCTGAGGGTTTTTAAGTAGTCCCTCATTTAGCCAATGACACTGTCGGGTTGGTATATTTTCTTTAGCCAGTCGTAAAATAATGGGTGCATGATCAGACCAAGTGATTGGGTTTATATCAGTATCCACTATCCTTCACACCATGGGAATATTTCCAAAAAAATAATCGATGCGAGAATGAGACTTATGTGGGGAGGAAAAGAAAGTAAAAGAGCGTTCTGTTGGGTGTGCTAATCTCCAAAGATCAAAGAGAGCGAATTTTCTAATAACCTGCCTAAATTCTCTAGCGAGCCGCTGCTGTGTGTGTGAGGGAGGTTTATTTTGCAGATGTAATCTGTCCATTCTTTCTGAAAATGTCAGATTAAAATCTCCCCCCACTATCAGCGTAGTTGGAGAAAATTTCTGCAATTTATTAAGAACCCGGTTTAAAAATCTAATTTGGGATTGATTGGGCGCATAAATATTACATAAGGTAATGGATACTCCCAAATATAACCCTCGTAGAATAATGTACCTTCCGTATTCATCCAAAATAACCTCTTGCACCTGAAGGGGACAGGAATGAGACAGTAGGATAGCTACCCCCGCTTTTTTCTTAGTCTGTGAAGAGATAAATGCTGTAGGAAAAGAACTTTTAGCAAAGGAAAAATTACCACTTTTTTTTAGTAAAATGCGTTTTCTGAATAAATGCGATCTCTGCCTTCAAATTTTTCAGTTCAGTTAATAATAGCCTCCTTTTCACATTGGTGTTGAGACCCTTCACGTGTATAGAGACAATATTGGCCATTGGGATATCCAATAAGGAAAATAATGCAAAAAATCCAACCTCCTCCATAGTACATCGTAAATCTTATTCTCTGTTAAATTGGACAGTACACATAGGGATATGGGAAGACGAGACAGAGACACACATAGTAAACCTAACAACTGAAAAATACAAATGTATAGACAGTGGTAAAGGCAAGTAGAAACCTGAGATCGGTAAATACCGAGTGTGAGCATCTCGGCACAGGGGAGAATTTGATGGGCCCAGACCTTTAATGAAGATCCAGCCCACCTGTACGGTCCAAGTGCGTTTCTAAAAGTAACACACTCAGGGACCAGTCGTCCCCTTACTGGGGGAAAGTGGCGAGCGAGTCAGAAGGCAATAGCCGCTGCAGACCACCGCGTATATTCTCATATATAGACCGGAGGAAAGAGAAAGTTAAAAGGAGGGAAAAGCGCAAGTAACGGGAGAGCAAACTAAAACAAAAAAAAAAAGGGGGGAGGGGAGAAGGGAGGGAACATGAAGAAAAGGGATCTTTCCATTCTGTCTAGCATTTAGATCAATAGAGTCACACTAAACATAGATAAATGCTAAGGTATTAAGGAGGTGACTTGAGAGGGAGGAGGGAGAGAAAAAAGAGAGGAATAGAAAAAAAAAGGAGGGATGGGAGGAGGGTTGGTGCGGGGAAAATAACCTTTGCGAATATTGTATTACATTAATTAAACCTGGTGAAGTATATCAGGCAGTCCTGTAGTCAAAGAGAGAAAGTGTCCTGCATCTGAACAGAAATGAACCTACAAGGGATTGTCCCAATGTTCCTTTACAGTAATCAAGTGATGTGAGAAGACTTTGAGGTCGACAGTGAGCCCCCAGCTCTTCTATTGGGAGGTCTCTTCTTATGGCTGTGGGTCTTTTGCCAAATTGCTGGAGGGGGTGGGGTTGGAAATTCCATCTCCCAGTCCGAGATTTCCGGGATCGGCATATCAAACACAGAACAAAAGTGTGGTATGTCCTTATATGTCCGCAGAGCAGAAGATTGACCATCCTTTGTTGCAGTTAATGCGAACGGGAAAATCCACTTGTACTTAATCACACGCTTTTTAAGTTCCGCAAGGATAGGTTTCAGGTGTCTCCTTTTAGCAAGTGTTATCCATGAGAGATCGGGGTAGAGTTGTAGTTGGGAGCCTTGATATTCGATAGTCTTCTTGATTCTTGCTTGAGTCATTATTCTTTCTTTGAGCTCATAGTCATGTATACAGCAAACCACTTCCCGTCGCTGTTTGGCGAGTATTTTGGGCTTCAATGCTCTGTGAAATGCTATCAAACTTAATTGCGTGAGTAGGAGGTTCTTCCAGAAACGCATTAAAAATCTCAGACAATATGGACCTTAGATCCTCAGAACACGCAACCTCTGGAAGGCCTCAGAGTCTTAGATTGTTCCTCCTCCCTCTATTATCTAAGTCTTCGATATGTCTATTGGTGTCATGAATCACTTGAGTTTGGGTGGATATTTGTTGGTGGAGTTCAGAAATATAATTTCTAGTTACATCTTGGGCCTCTTCCAGTCCTTTTACACGGTCCACAATACACTTTAGATCACTTCTGACCGTTGCTATTTCCTTTCTACACGCCTCTTTTACTTCGGCCACCATGGCTTTAAAATAGTTTTTTGTAGGTAAGTGGCTAATATATTCTTTCCAATCTGGGACAGGGGGTGCCGATGCTGACTCCTGATCCGGGACATCCATCAATGATTCAGATGATGAACGCCGAGTTGATGTTTTTATTGGTACCATTACGGGGGGCATATGATGCTTTGATCACTTTTTATTAAGATTTTTGTGAGGCATTTTGAACAAAATACAGCAATCCTGGTAGTGTTTTTTATTTTTATTTTTTACAGAGGTCACTGTACGGTATAAATGACATGCTAGTTTTACTCAGCAGATTGATATGATTACAGCAATACCAAATTTGTATATTTTTTTAATGTTTTACTGCTTTTACACAATAAAAAAACTTTTATTAGAAATGGAAAACACGTTTTTGCATTGCCATAGTCTGAGAGCCATAACTTTTTTATCTTTCTGTTTACGGAGTTGTATAGGGGCTTGTTTTTTGCGGGATGAGTTGACGCACGTGGCGATACCAAATATGGGTACTTTATTTATTGGGGCGATTGGCATTTGTAAAGGGTAAAAGGGCGGTGTACGATTTTTTATTTTATTTTTTGTTTTTACTTTTTTACACTTTTTTTTTTACACTTTTCCCCAGGGGGAATTGTATGAGCGATCGTCAGATCGTTCATACCATAGGATATCAGCACACAGATTATAGCTGTGTGCTGGTCTCCATGGCAACTGTCAGTCACGCTGCCCACAATGTATTGTGGGCATCGTGACGTCACCAGACAACCCGGATGCTGTCATTCAGCGTCCGGGCTGTCTGATAGGAGACCAGTAGCGGCGGTGAGCGCCATTACTGCGCCGGGATCGCGGGCAGCAGGAGCTCACTCCTGCCGCCCGCAGCTGCGATGTCACGACCACGATGTTGCGACATCGAGGGATTAATCCCCCG
Source organism: Phyllomedusa bahiana (assembly GCA_025379985.1). Lineage (NCBI taxonomy): Eukaryota > Metazoa > Chordata > Amphibia > Anura > Hylidae > Phyllomedusa > Phyllomedusa bahiana. The sequence continues at coordinate 89,224 of JAODAL010006413.1, read as the reverse complement.
CGGCCGGAGCTCACTCTGGCCGTGGGGGATGCAGCATGATGCCAGCAGTAATATACCGCCGGTTCCACGCTGCGATCTTGCGCGCTCCGCTTGTGAGTGCGCAAGATCGCCATGACGTACCCATACGTCAGTTTGCGGGAACGCCTACCCGACATTGCCGTATGGGTACGTCAAATGTCGGTAAGGGGTTAAAAGTTCAAATTACCCCCTTCCGCCATTTTACAGTATATACTGTACATTTATACATAAAAAAAAGTTCCCCATATTTGGTATCGCCGTGTCCGAAAAAGTCCGAGCTATAAAAATATAACATCATTTATCCCGTACGCTAAACACCGTAGAAGACAAAAAAATCCAAATGCCAAAATTGCTTTTTTTGGTAATTTCACGTCCCATAAAAATTGGAATAAAAGTGATAAAAAAAAGTTGCATGCATTCCAAACTGCTAGCAATAAAATGTACACTTCAGCCCACAAAAAATGCCCCCTCACTGACGTCATTAGGTGGTCGCACAAAATGGCACTGCGCCGCAAATTTTTAGAGATAGAAAATGTTTGGAATTTTTTTGTGGTACCAAAACATAACGGAAACCCTACATGTTTGTTATTGCCGGATGCGTATCAACCTGTAGAATACAGATAATACATCATTTTTTACCAAAGATTGAATGCTGTAAAAAAAAAAAAAACTCCTGCAAACATGGCACAAGTACGTTTTTGTTTTTGCATTTTGCCTCACTTTTTTGCCGCTCCCCAGTAAATTCTATAGTAATATGAATAACACCATTAGAAAATGTATCTTGTCCCGCAAAAACAACCCCTCATATGTCTATGTAGGTGTAAAAATAAAAAAGTTATGGCTTTCAGAATGCGAGGAGGGAAAAAATTTAGAGCCATATTATTATGACCGTCCATCAGGAAGGGGTTAAAAGGTACATTATTTCCCTCATACATCTACTTTATGTAAATAGAAAGACAGAAAAATGTAAAAAAATGTAAAAATAATGAAAAAAAAATACAAAAATAAAATATCTGCACCTTTAACTCTTTAACGACTGGCCACTGTCTTTTGACATCGGGCATTTCAGGTCGTTCGTCTACAGCGACGTCTTTTGGCATCGCTACAGGCATCGGAGTTTTCTGCGCCCGGCACGGGGCTGTAGTACACGGCCCTGATCCCAGAGTATCTCCTGCAAGCACCCCGATGCTTTAACCCTTTGATTGGCGCGGATCGTCACCGCAGCGCAGTCAAAGAGTTTCCCTGCTCTGTCGGGTGATCAGAACACCTGGTGACCCGACAGAGCAGGGGGAACGGCTGCACAGTCAGCTCTGGGGACCTAGAGTAGCCCCAGGGTTGTCTGTGTATCAAGCCAGTCACCAGGACAGACTGCGTGCTGTCCTGATCACTGCCTGTGTCAGACTCTTACAGATTATAATATATAATATATTAGCAATAATGAATATGCTAATGCATTACCAAGTTTAAGAAAAAAAAAAAAAAAAGAAAAACAGTTCTCCCTTCATGGGATTTAAAAAAAAAGTAAAAAACATAAAAAAATGTAAAAAAAAAGAATTAAAAAAAATATGCATATTTTACACACACAAAAAACCCTACATATATTAGGTATCCACACGACCGTAATAACCTGTAGAATTAATATATAAAGTTAATAAGTGTGAAAGGTGAATGGTGTAAAAAAAAATGTAAAAAAACAAAAAAATGTCAAAAAATTTAAGAAAAATCCTGCAATTATTTATAATGGGGCTTTAAAATATTCCCCCAAACTACAACTTTTCTCGAATAAAACAAGGTCTCATACAGCCGTCATTGAAAAAATAAAAAATTTTAAAAACCTGTTGAAACGCAAGGAGGAAAAAACAAAAAAAAATTTCTGGTCTTAACACTTTTTCAGGCGTTCGGCTTAAGGGTAAAGAGCTAAGACTGATAATATCACATTTTTTCTATCCTGGACATGTTGCCCTGGAAATAGTTATTTTGTTATTTCCATTTTTTCATTTTATTTTCTAAAAAAATTTGTATTTTTTTTTTTTTTTGCAAATGTTGAAGGTGTCATTCAGGCAACATAAGATCAATTGCTGTGTTTTATATTCTATGTCCAGACCCCTAAAACAACACCCCCCAGGGGCGGTTCTTGTCCCGGGGGCCCCAGTTTTCGCGGTAAATTTTTTCATTTTTTATATTTTTCCTTTTGTTTTTTGTTAAGGGAATGTTAACTTTTATCCCCCCTCCAAAAACCGGCCAAACCTTTTGTTATAAAATGCCACAGATTGTATCAATGTTTATTAGGATGTTAATGAAATCTGAAGTCGGAATGGGAAAAAGTATGTGCCCCCTTTCGGGTGTTTCTCCTGTTATTGCCTTTCTGTGACAATTAACTCTCTGCTTCTTATCTCTCTGCACAATATAGTGGACGAGAGGAGCTGAGACACTGAGAGTTTGGGAAGTTATAGCTGCATTTATTAGCGTTCCCATAGACCCGGGGGTTGAAAAATAATTGCCCCCCGCACTTATAGTGTTCCCCCCGTTTTTGCAGCAATCCGCGAGGAATCTCGTTGGGTAAAAGAAAAACACAGCCAGGCCTGACTGCAGGCATACTTGTAAAATTGAAACCTATGGCCTCATGAACGTGGCCTCAGAGATATGTGGGATCCTACTATAAAAAAAACACTGCAATTTTTAGGGCCATATTCACAGCTCAATGGCTGTACTAGACTGGAAACCCACCAGGCACTCGCCATACGCTACCTGGGAAAAAAATTTAAAAGGGCAGCTAATTCGAGACACTCACACCCCCACCACTAGGGAACTCCACTGTTGGGAAACTACAACTCCCATCATGCATTTTAAAAAATCTATAACAGTGGGAATGATGGGAGTTTTTAGTTTTCCAAAACTGGAGGCCCCTTTGAGACCCCCGAATTAGATGATAAAAAACGCACTCATTTGTACCTGTTTATACACATGCAGAAAAGCCCCAGTATAAGCATGGGAGATTTCACAAACAAAAATACCAGTAAAACAACCACTCACAGCCTTCATGCATGAGGGGGGGTTTTGGTTCGCAAAATAAAATAAGGGGGTAAGAAGGGTTTCCATAAATATGAACGTGTGGTGCACCCGCTGGCTTCCCTTTTAGTGACAACCATACATTTTGATTAGGGGGCGCCCAGCACTTTCTAGGGTCCCCAAAACAAAACACGGCACCCCCCTTTCTCCCCACATACATACGGAAAAATGTTCAATATGAGGGATTTTGTTGGTTCAGGGCCCCCGGGACCAAGCTCGCACCGGGGTCAACGGCCCATGTCTTGCTATCCCCCAATGCGTAGGGAAAGGATCTGGCAACAAAAAGATTGGCTGCTCCATTGGGGACGCTATATCACTTATATGAAAGAAAAAAAATCGGGGGGTAATTAAATAAGGATAGACCTACCGGGACTAAAGTCCATATGAAGGTACAAAACAGAAGAATCCAGGCAGAACTTTCACATGGATAAACTGACCTTTCATGCAAACTTTCTGCTGTTACTAAAGTGTTTTTCTCAAGGAGCTGGTACTATGTTAGGGAGTCCTGTGGATTGTACTTTTTGGGGGAAAAGACTGGGGATATTTATCTTTTTGGCACACTGTGGCTGGCACTATTTTAAAGGGAATGTGTCATCCAAAAATGAGTCATTGTTTAAGTCCAATTTTTTTTTTAAAAACCCTTTTTTGGGATCTTTGGTTGTTTGTTTTTGTTTTTTTTTTTTTTTACATTTTTCATATAATTTTCAATATTTTTTTAATAAATTTCTTGTTTGCAGTTTTATTTGGCACGGGCCCTTGTTTGCCTGCTTTAACAGAGTCAGAGAGTGCTTTACATAGTTTCTTTGCACATAGGAGATTTTAAGACGCTCAGTCCTTTTCTTCTTAGGTAGTTTTCTAGTCATGCTTGTGACCTGGGAAGAAGTCCTGGGCAGGGGGGGTGAAAGGGTGAACTGGCTATTCCCTTGTGTTGGTGGATCCTTTTTTATTTTTCCACTGGGTCTCCTTTTCAGTTTACCTCATTGTGTGATAATGAGAGAAAAAGGGAAAATTTTCTGTACAGAACAGGAAGGGGCGGGGACTTTATTTTGGCTTCGGCCAAAGTGAAAACTGCAAGACTTAAGAAAATTTTTTAAAAAAATATTGAAAGTGATATGAAAAATTAAAAAAAAAAAAACAAAACCTAAAATTCTTTAAAAAATCTGTTGAACATAAAAATTGATTTTTAAAAATAAGTCATTTTTATGACATTTTCCCCTTTAAGAAGTACTGGGTGGTCCCATTTTAAGGGCACAGTGGGGATGGCCCTTTTCTAGGGAGAATAGGATTGGGGGGCCGAATTTTTCTCAAAAATTGGGTTGGGCCTTCGCAAATTTTCCGAAAAAATTTCGTTTCGGTCCGAATTACTTCGGCATGAATACGTTAAAAAAAAGCTTTTTTTCCAGGCCCCCCAGAGCCTGCAGGGTGTGTAGAACTTTTTGTCCCAGCTTAAATTGCGAGGGAGCTTGGTTTGGTTTTCATAAAATTTTGGTTTTGTATGACACGCACATGCTGCCGCGCTCTGAATCGCTTCACAAAAAATGCCCGGGGGATTTTGGGGGAAAAACTGCCCAAAAAAAACTAAAGCAGGAACTTTGCCTGATAAAGTCTGGCAGCAAAGGGGGAAAAAAAAAATGAGAGTCGGTGGCAACTTTTGTGACAGAGTTGGAAAAGGTGAGGGGCAGCCACAGCACATGAGGCGGGACGTGGACAAATACATTCGGGAAAGTGGCAAAAAAGTACCGGGCCGCGGAGTGGCAAAATGACACGTGTGGAGGTACGGTGGGCGCATGGGGGTCAGGCAGTGGCACAATGCAAATTTGGAGCGGGGCAAAAAAGGAGTAGGCCAAAGAGTGGACGAAAAAGTGTGGAGGGCACGGCAGGGAACGCGCAGCTGAGGTCAGACAGTGGCCAATGACACAGTGTGGAGGGCACGGCAGCGCCAAATCCCCGCATGAGGCAGACGTGGCACAATGACAAATTTGAGGTGGCAAAAAAGGGGGTAGGCCCACGGTGGAGGGAGGGCAGCAGCCAGGCAGCAGCATGAGGTCGGGGACAGGGCACAATGAACAGTGTGGGGGCACGACAGGATCAAAAAGGCGCAGAGGTCAGGGGGGCACAAGACATTTGCAGGTGGCAAAATGTATTAGCCCAAGAGCGGAAAATGACTGGAGGGAGGCCCCGGGGCCGCACATGGGGTGGGCAGGGGGGCACAAGACAGAGAGTGGAGGTGATGAAGGGCAACAGCTGAGGTCAGAGAGTGGCAAATGACATTCTGGAGGGGGCCCAAAACAGTCAGGCCGCAGGGGGCACAATGACGTGTGGTTGTCCGGCAAACAGCAACAGCAGCAGCAGCATGAGCAATAGGGGGCCCAAAATGGAAGAGTGGTGAGGTGGGTGGCAATCCCAGTCCCTGGTAAAGACGGGTGGTAGGCAGATGGAGAAATTACAGCAGTGTGTGGATCAGGGGGTGGGGGGGATCAGAAAGGGTGTGGAGGTAGTTTAAACCCCGACTGAGCCTAAGGCTTGGTTGTGGGGAAAAATCCTGGCCGATCCACGCCTGATTCATCTTGCAAAGGTCATTTTGTTCAACTTTTCCCGTGGCAAGGGGTTTCCTTGGGTAACGATGGCCCCCCGCCGCACTAAAACCCCCGCTCTGATGCACATTTACTGGCCGGGCAGGAAGTTCTCCACTCAAAATCGGCAAAGTTGCGGCCCACCCCCAATTTTTGGTGCCAGTAGTCCGGGATCTTTAACTGGGGTGGCAGAAGTGTGTCCAAAGTAGGCCAACTTTTGGGTTTGGGGAAGCTCCATGTCCTGCGCTGCTGTGCTGTGGTGCGCCCTCCTATGGGGGTGAAGGAAGGCTCATTAGTGACTCAGCTTAGGTTAGGATGGAGCTGGTACTGCTCCACCCCCCCCCCCCCGCAGCCGGGCAGTAGTAGTGAGCGCTGAGGAACCCCCCGGGGTTCAGCCCTGTCAGAGGGGGACGATGCCGACATAGGCAAGGCCAACGATTACGGAGGATTTCCCTATAGTATTTGAGTTTGTCTTCCCTCTCAATGGGGAAAAAAGGCTCCTTTTTGGGACCGGTAGCGAGGGTCCAATAGGGTGGAGACCCGAAGTCATCCCTCTGCCGGATGTGACTTTTGGCTGTACTAGCCAGGCAAATAAGCTTTGTGCGGGACTTCTGAAAAGTACCCCGAGGGGCTCCCTGCCTCCATTTCCATGTATACTGCCCGGTGCTTGGGAGTCATCTCCCTCGTTTTCCCTATCCCATCCACTCCCAGCTGCCCCTGTCCTCCTCTCTTGTCCCCTGGGTAGAAAAAATCCCATTTCACCAGACAAGTTCTGCCCAAGTCCTCCTCCCCCTCCATTTCAGTCCCCACCGGACTATGGCCCCGAGATGGTCGCCACATCTCCGTCCCTCCCCAGACAATTTTTTTCAGCATCTTTCCAGGACAGAAGCGTGGAATGAGTTATTATCCCCGTAGTTGGCGACTGCAAAAAAAGGGCCTCTCAAATGGCTCAAAAACGGCAGGTGTCCGCAGGCTGCCACTGGTGACTCAAAGTTAAAAGGGGGATTTTGTCTCCCCTGGATAAAAAAAATGTTAATGGCCTTTCTCTGTTCAAAAGTGGGGTCCAACATGTGCGGCGGAATTCCAGCGGGTGGAAAATCGCATATCGGGGGTTTTGGGGGAGGCCGTTCGCCCTGCAACTCGAGGAGGGTGTTCTGGCTTTGTACGAATGGTAAAGTGCTGAAACAGTTTTCGGGCCCTTTTTCAAAATTTTCTAAAGATGGGGTGGAAGATTTTCGGGAACCCTTTTTAAACCCGATTGAACACGGGCGCCATGCGGGCGCAGGACCACCCCTCTCGGTGGCAGCGGGACCCATGTTCCCAATTGTCCGCCCCTGGTTCCGATTTGCAGTTGGCGGGGGGAGAAAGCCACACATCGATTTCTTGCTGCATGACGCGGGCAGTTCCCCCCCTGTGTGACTTCGTTTCCCCGGGGGAAAGCTAGGTGTAGCGGGGGACACCGCTGTCCCCACCTGTGGTATGAGGAGCAGTATTGTGGGGCTGAGTGGGGGTTTGGGGGTGGGGAGGAGGAGGGGGGCGGACATTTTGGCGAGGAGCAGCGTTTGACAACGTGGAGGAGAAAAAGGGCGTCTCCTTCCAAATTTTTTGTGTGCCGGGGAGGAAAACCATTCCCCCGTGGGCCGTTAAAAAAGGGCATGTACTGGGCCTGACCGTTGTTCAGCTCCCGAGTCCGCGTGCCCTGTACCTTTGGGAAAAAACCCAAAGCTCAAGGATGACCCACTTTCTGTTCTACATATTTTTTGAATGGTGGTACTCCTTTTTGGAAAAGAAATTAGGTTGGAACTTCCCCTTTGGCTCGGGGACAAGCAATTTGTTCTTGAATGGTGAGAGTCCACCCTTTTGGAAGGGGGGGCTGCAGTACAACAACTTGGACAGGGCACGGTCGCTGCTGCACCTTAGGATGGGTTTGGCGCTATGTTGTCTCTTACAAAACGCCTCCGAACGACTGTGGGGCCCAGAGTGCGGGAGGGGGAGGAGATCTGGACCGGGGGAAAGGATGTCAAAGGAAACAGCTGCCCTTTTCGGGTGGTGGGCCTTGACTGGCTGAATGGCATGCGTGCCACTGGGCCCCTGTGTGCGCAGCGGCAGGATGGACCACCCCCCTTCGAGCCACGTTTTTCCCAGGCCACCGGATGGTGAAGCTGCAGTGTTGCGCAGGGCCGTTGTGCCAACGTTAGCTCCCTGGCCCGCTTCATTTTGCCCACAGATTCTACAATACCCATATTCGGCTCCCCCGGTGTTTAGCAAAAAACGCCCACCCCCAGTAGCTGATTTTACCGCCAAGCTCCCATGGTGATTGCCCCCGTTGCCCCGCTGAGCCCCTGTGCCGTACGTCTTTGGACTGCGAAGCGGGTTTTCTACCCCCTGGCGCTTTTTCTCCCGACCTCCCTGCTGTATCCCGCTGACTCCGGCCACATGACCACTTGCTGGCGCGTGTGCCTGGCGCAAAAATGACGCCCCCTTTCCTACGATGTGAAGCCCTTGCTTACCGGCTCCCAAATGCGGTGGGGTAATCACATTATTTGGGTTTTTAGTCAAACTGTCTCTCAACCCGGGTTTGGAAGCCGAGGCTACCCTTCACCAATGACCTCCCATGCCCCTTCCCCAAACTATTCTTTGCCCCCTACTGAAGAAGCTGGGGATATTGGCCCATTCCTTCGTGCCAAGTAGCTGCTGACTGCCCTCCTCAAAATTTTTCATCCCCGTATATTTGGCCCTGAGCCAGACCACATATTGACCCCGGCTGGGGAAGGATGGGCAGGGCGGGTAGAGGACAGGTGGGGCCTACCGTCCCCCGGGGCCCTGCCAAATAAGTGTTGTGTTGAGGTTCCCCCCGACTCTTGGGTGGGTTGTCGATGTCATTGGAGGAAGGGATGACCTGTCAACCAATCAAGAACCTTGGGTTGCTGAAAAACACCGGCCGCTTGATGGGCCGCGGCAGTTGGGGGCCCCCCCCGAGTGACCCCTGTGCGCGTCCCCTTGCTGGCTGGACCTGGGGCCCCCTTTTAGAAATGTTTGTGCCACGCCACTCGCAGTTGAGAGCGCCACCTTCTGTCTGCTACTGTTTGTTTAAATGTACGCACTGTTTTTAGAAGCTATCTGTATATGATAAATTAACCCCGTTTTTGACTCCAAAAGAACCCAGTAACAAAACTTGGGTAACCTTGGTTAAATTGCGCTCCACAAATGGCCAGGGAAAAATTTATTTTTATGTGGTTTACAAGCACTGTGTGTTTTACTAAATGTAAAAAAACAAAAAAGGTTAAAATTAACCTTTCGCTTGTTTAATTATGCTAAAGAAAAAGTTAATTTGGGGTTTTTGAAAAGGCGGGTTTTTTTTTGTCGACAGCGCAAAAAAACGTTTAAAAACCCCGGGTAAATTGCGCAATAGAATTGAGCCCCACAAAAGTAGCTTTGTAGCGTGTTTCAATGGTGTATTTTCTACGCCACCAACAAGAGATTAAATTGTAAATTAATTTTTTTGTGAAATTTGGTACAAAAAAAAATTATATATTTTGGGGTTAAAAAAAAGGTTTATTTTTGTCGCACACCCGCAAAACAAGCTTTTTTAACCCTGGGTGTAAATTGGGGGAAAGAATTGAGCCACCACAAACTAGGCTTTGTAGCGTATTACAATGGGTTTTTTACGCCACAAACAAGAAATAAAATTGTAATTAACCTTTGCTTTTGGGAAATTTGGACCAAAAAAATTATTATTTTGGGGTTGGGAAAAAAACGGTTTATTTTTGTCAGCCACCACAAAACAAAGCTTATTAACCCTGGATGTAAATTGCGCAATAGAAAAGAGCCACCCCAACTGTGCTTTGTGCGTATTACAAAGGCGTATTTTTTAGCCCAAACAAAAAAGATAAATTGTAATTAACCTTTTTTGTGAAATTTGGCTACCAAAAAAAAATTATATTTTGGCGTTGAAAAAGACGGTTTATTTTTGTCAGCACCCAGCAAAAAAACGCCTTTAATTAACCCCTGGATGTAAAAATTTGGGAATGAATTGAGCCCCCCAAAACTAGTGCTTTGTACGTGTTAAATGGGTATTTTTACGCCACACAAAAAAAGGATAAAAATTGTAATTAACCTTTGCTTGTGAATTGGCTACCAAAAAAAAAAAAAATATATATTTGGCGTTGAAAAAGCGGTTTATTTTTTTTCAGCAACCGCAAAAAACGTTATTAACCCCCCGGAGTAAATTTTCGCAATAGAATTGAGCACCAAAACTGTAGTTTTTTAGGTATTACAAAAGGCGTATTTTCTACGCCCCACAACAAAGTTTAAAATTTTAATTAACCCTTTTTTGAGATTAGGTACCAAAAAAAAAATTTTATATTTGGCGTTGAAAAAAAACGGTTTTTTTTGTCGCAACCCGCAAAACCGCTTAATTAACCCCTGGATGTAAATTGCGCAAAAAGATTGGCCACCACAAACTAGTGCTTTTTTGCGTATTACAAAGGCGTATTTTTACGCCCCACAACAAGAGATAAAATTGAATTAACCTTTGCTTGTGAATTAGGTACCAAAAAAAAAAATATTATTTGGCGTTGAAAAAAGCGGTTTATTTTGTCAGCACCCAGAAAAAAAAACGTTAATTAACCCTGGATTTTAAAATTGCGCAAAAAGGAATTGAGCCCCCAAAAACTAGTAGTTTTTGCGTGTTACAATGGCGTATTTTCACGCCAACAAAAAAAGGATAAAAATTTTAATTAACCTTTGCTTGTGAATTTGGCAAAAAAAAAAAATATATTTTTTTGGCTTTTAAAAAGACGGTTTTTTTTTGTCAGCACACCAGCAAAAAACGTTAATTAACCCCCGGATGTAAATTGGCAATAGAATTGAGCAGCCAAAAAAAGAAGTGGTATTTGTATTGTAAAAAAAAGTGTTTTTTTAAAAAGAAACAACGGAATGGTTAGATCCCCCTTGGTATTTAAGTATATGCAGTGCGTGGAGCACACGGATTTCAGATCCAATACCCCCAAAAAACAAAATAGAAATTCAGGAAAAGTTCTGGACAAGCTGTACACCCCAAAAAATGTGGTAAAAAAAAGTTTTTCGAAAAACGCTATCCCCGCAGAGCACTTCCCCCGTCAGTACAGTGAGAGGGGTGTGGCTCCCAGCGGCGCGTCGGGTTTTTTTTGTGCGGTGAGACGAAAACCCGCGGTCTTGTTGGCTTCATCTCTGCCCTGTCTGAGGCATGCCTTCTTCCTCCCGGGCTTTGCCCCATGTTTGGATGTGCCGCAGCCCTTTTATCAATAAAAGCACCTTCGTTTTACCCAAGTACCCCAAAAAATTTGACTTCGTTCCGAACCGAAGTTTTCCCGAAATTCTAAAAGAAAATTCCCCTCGTTAGAATCGATTCGCCCATCTCTAATAGGGATGGTCCTTTTCTAGAAAAAATTGGGGATAGTACTTTTATTGGCACGCTGTGGCTGGTTCTATTTTATAAAGTACTGTGGATGGTACTGTTTTAGGGAACACTGTGAATAGTATGGATATTGGCACGCTGTGGCTGTCATTATTTTAGGGAGCACTGTGAATAGTATGGATATTGGCACATTGTGGCTGGTCCTATTTTAGAAAGTACTGTGGATGGTACTGTTTTAGGGAGGACTGTGGATGGTACTGTTTTAGGGAGAACTGTGGATAGTACTGTTTTAGGGAGGACTGTGGATGGTACTGTTTTCGGAAGCATGGGTAGTATGTTTTCGGAAAATGTGGATAGTACTTTTTTAGGGGGGACGTGGATAGTACTTTTTTTTGGGGGGATGTGGTGTATTTTGGGGGAGCACTGTGGTAGTACTGTTTTGGGAACCCTGGGTTAGTACTGTTTTAGGGGGATGTGGATATACGTTTTTGGGAAGACTGGGATTTACTGTTTTAGGGGGCACTGTGGTAGTATTTTTTGGAAGCATTGTGGATGGTACTTTTTTTGGGGGTGTGGATGTACTGTTTTGGGGAAGCAAATTGGGATGTACTGTTTTAGGGAGCACTGTGGATAGTACTGTTTTCGGAAGCACTGTGGATAGTACTGTTTTAGGGAGCACTGTGGATAGTACTGTTTTCGGAAGCACTGTGGATAGTACTGTTTTAGGGAGCACTGTGGATAGTACTGTTTTCGGAAGCACTGTGGATAGTACTCTTAATGGCAAACTGTGGCTGGTACTATTTAGGAAATACTATCGATGGTACTGTTTTAGGGAGCACTGTGAATGGTGCTCTTATTAGGAGACTGTCTAGTGCTATTTTAGGAAACACAGTGTGCCACCCACTGTCCTCCCCAAATACATTGTCACACTACTCTGTATAGTGTGACGATGCATTCAGAGGGTGCTGTGGTTGGCTACAGAATATGCAGTGTCTCACAAAAGTAAGTACACCCTTCACATATTTGTAAATATTGTATTATACTTTTTCATGGGACAACACTGAAGATATGACCCTTTGATGCAATGTAAAGTAGACGGTGAGTGTACAGCTTGTATATCAGTGTAAATATGGTGCCCTAAAAATAACTTAACACACAACCATCAATGTCTAAACTGCTGGCAACAAAAGTGAGTACACCCCTAAGTGACAACAAAAGTAAGTACACCCTTAAGTGACAAGGGACAACTTGTGCCCAAAGTGTCAATATTTTGTGGCCACCATTATTTCCCAGCACTGCCTTAACTCTTTTGGGCACTAGAGCATCACAGGTTGCAGTAACTTGAATCCTCCTCCCTCCTCTATGACCACATCACGGAGCTGGTGGATGTTAGAGACCTTGTGCTCCTCCACCTTCCATTTGAGGACGCTCCACAGATGCTCAATAGGGATTTGGTCTGAAGAGCAAGGCAGCGGTAGTTTTAGAGATGTATTTGGGGTCGTTATTATGTTGGGTACTGCCCTGTAGCCTAGAAGGGAGGGGATCATGCTCTGCTTCAGGATGTCACAGTACATGTTGGCATTCATGGTTCTCTCAATGAACTGTAGCTCCCCACAGTCTGAAGCACTCATGCAACATCAAACCATGACTGTAAGCAGGACACACTTGTCTTTGTACTCCTCACCTGGTTGCCACCACACACGCTTGACACCATCTGAACCAAATCAAAAATCTTGGTCTCATCAGAGCACAGGACATGGTTCCAGTAATCCATGTCCTTAGTCTGTTTGTCTTCAGCAAGCTGTTTGCGGGCTTTCTTGTGCATCATCTTAAGAAGAGGCTTCAATCTGGGACAACAATCATGCAGACCAATTTGATTCAGTGTGCAGCATATGGTTTGAACACTGACAGGCTAATTCCCACCCCTTTAACCTCTGCAGCAATGCTGGCAGCACTCATCTCTGGATATGACGCTGAGCACAAGCACTCAACTTCTTTGGTCGATCATGGCGAACCCTGTTCTGAGTGGAACCTTTCTTGTTAAACCGCTGTATGGTCTTGGTCACCGTGCTGCAGCTCAGTGTCAGGGTGTTAGCAATCTCCTTATAGCCTCGGCCATCTTTATGTAGAGCAACAATTCTGTTTTTCAGATCCTCAGACAGTTCTTTGCCATGAGGCGCCATATTGAACTTCCAGTGCCCAGTATGAAAGAGTGTGAGAGCGATAACACCAAATTTAACACAGCTGCTCCACATTCACACCTGAGACCTTGTAACACTAACGAGTCACATGACACAATGGAAGGAAAATGGCAAATTGGACACAATTTTTCCATTTTCACTTAGGGGTGTACTCACTTTTGTTGCCAGCAGTTTAGACATTGATGGCTGTGTGCTGAGTTATTTTGAGGCTACAACCAATTTATACTGTTATACAAGCTGTACACTATATCAAAATGCCATATCTTCAGTGTTGACCCATGAAGAGATATAATACAATATTTACAAAAATATGACAAGTGGACTCACTTTGTGAGATCCTGCATATTCTGTAGCCAACCACAGCACTCCCTGAATGCATCGTCAGACTATACAGAGTAGTGTAACAATTCGTTTGGGGAGGACAATGGGTGGCTATGCTGTGTTCCCTAAAATTGTACTAGACACAGTGTGCCAATAAGAGTACCATTCACAGAGCTCCCTAAAACAGTACCATCGATAGTATTCCCTAGATAGTACCAGCCACAGTTTGCCATTATAAATACTATCCACAGTGCTTGCTAAAACAGTACCATCCACAGTATTCTCATAGTTGTCTAATGAAAATATATAATACAATATTTACAAAAATGTGAAGGTTGTACTCACTTTTATGAGATACCGTCTAGCGCACATATGCTAATCAGGAGGCTAATCAGGAGGCCGTCTCTGAAGGCATATCACACTACTCTGTATTGTGCGAGGGCAGTGGGCAGCTACACTATAGCAGTGACAGCCTCCTGACCAGTCAGCAGGCCAACCAGCTCTTCTATAGCGTATGCAGTAGTAATGGAGCATCATCACTTAATGCCATACACATAATAATAATAAAAAAAAAAAAAAAATCCATATATAAAAATAATATAAAATATAAAAAATAAATAAATATAAAATATATAATAAATAAATAAATATAAAATATAATAAATAAGTAAATATAAAATATATAATACATAAATATAAAATATATAATACATAAATATAAAATATAAAGATAAATAAATATAAAATATATAATAAATAAATATAAAAATAAATAAATGTAAAATATATAATAAATAAATATAAAAAAAATATATAAAATATAGTCCATATATATATATTGTAGCCCATATTGAGCCTAAGTAATTAGAAAAAAAAAAACGGACAACCCTTTGCATTTTTTATTGAACTGACTACTTATCATAGAGAAGAAACGACCTATTGGCAATAAATAAATATAAAATATAATAAATAAATATAAAATATATAATAAATAAATGAATATAAAATATAATAAATAAATATAAAATATATAATGCATAAATATAAAATATATAATAAATAAATATAAAATATAGTAAATAAAATATAAAATATATAATACATAATATAAAAATAAATAAATATATAAATGATATAAATTATAATAAATATAATATATATAATAAATAAATGAATATAAAATATAATAAATAAATATAAAATATATAATACATAAATATAAAATATATAATAAATAAATATAAAATATAATAAATAAATATAAAAATAAATAAATGTAAAATATATAATAAATAAATATAAAAAATATAAATATAAAATATAGTCCATATATATATTGTAGCCCATATTGAGCCTAAGTAATTAGAAAAAAAACGGACAACCCCTTTGCATTTTTTATTGAACTGACTACTTATCATAGAGAAGAAACGACCCCTATTGGCCACCTGCAAACTCTATTTTTCAATAACTTAGGACCATATGCAATCATTTCTGATTTTTTTCTCCCCTCTCTCCTTAATCTTCTTCTCTTCACATATGCTGATTGTATCCATGAATAAACATGGTATGGGCAGAGTTGGAGCAGTTAAGAAATACTTGCTGCACTCTCCCCAGACACAAGCTGTGCCGTTCTGTAGAAAGGAGTCATTGTGCAGCTTTCATATGAAGTGTAATGGATTTTTTTTTCTTTCCCACATTGGTTATTGAGGACTGGTTAGACTCGTGTAGAAGGATTTCTCGATTTAGCGCTCTCCTCCGAGACGTCTGCATTACGGCGGTTTAAATGGAGACATTTCATAAAATATTAACTTAAAAACTACTGTTTTAGTTTGTTGAATGAGAGTGCTCATGTTCTACTCAACAGGGGATGATGAAAGTGAGAGTCGGCCAACCGTGGGATGGAATCGGCTCGTTCCAATTACACGCCATCCTAATCATAAAGACATTGACTTGTATATATCAATCTGTCATTTTTATAGCTTTCATTTCAGACTCTTCTCTATTAATCTTTTATTATTTCACTTTAAATGGTACAATCCTCCGAGGACGTGCTGATTACGTTATGTAATTCCTGCACGCTTAGATCATGGCAGAGCGCAATGCTCCCTGTAGCAAGTCACACTAATCAATCTCCCGGTGCTTCCAATCCATCCCTGTGCCATTGGGGGGTACGAGCTCCCGTCGTCTCTTCATGTCCTATTATTCAGGGGCTATAAAAAAAAATAGGTTTCCATATCAGGGAGAAAAAAGGTAAAAATGATTATGCATGGCAGATCTGGAGTATTAAAAGTTTACGGGACCAATAAAAATTGTATTTCATCTTTGGCAATTAGATATCTAGGGAATGTAAAAGCAACGGTTACAAGATAGGAAGCCTGACAGCGGGAGGCAACAAGATGGGACAGAAACTGAAAGGAGCATAGCAGGTTTGAAGATTTTCATCAATGATGCAGAGATGAAATGACCCATTGTTACTCTTCTGCCACTTCGTCCTCTTTTACTTAAAGGGGTTGTATCATTACATTGAATGGTCTTCAGAATAAGGGGACAGTGAAAACAAGCAACTTTGCAATTGGATGTCATTAGCAAAGCTGTCTTGTTTTCACTGTCTCCCTTATCTTTGTTTTGTGTAAACACTGTTCCCCAGTGCCGATCGGATCCCACCTCCTTTCATTTCATTGGCTGATGGCTCTACTAATTTACATTCTGTCCAGCCCCTGGTCGTATTCATGGGAGCACGCATTCCTGCCTCTCTCACTCAGAATAAGGGGCCGGCAACATTTCACTCTGCACAGCCAGCAGCTGCACAGTAACACTGCAGCTACTTCTACAATCAGAAAACAGCAGAATTGTGCTCCGTGCCTAATGCTCCTGCGTGTAAACATAGAAAGGAGACAGATCTGTGCTGCTGTGGATGAGTTCATAGAAGACTGGATTCAACTGTAACAAACCTCCAGCTGTGAGAGGAGAAGAGATTAGTGCTCTGAGTTCATAGAAGACTATCTAGACTGAATGCAGGGCTGTGGTATGTAAACAAACAGCTTTTACAAAATAAGACTGCATAGGGAAAGGGATGACAAAGTGACATGTAGACAGAGAGGTGGGGGAAGAGCAGGGATGTGCTATCCCCTCCAACTGATCTCAAACAAACACACTGACTCGGGAGCAAGCATGAACAGTGAAGGGGGGATGATGTCATCAACCTTCAGTTAAGAAACACCCAGCTGGAAGGGGGAGAAATGCCCCTGGATTTGAGGAGCTGAGAAACTGAAAGTACAAGGAAACACACGAACTGATGAAGCGATAAATCCCTTTTAATAGAGCAGCAGGAGTTTCTGTGTTCTATCCATCTTCTGTTGTGTGCGTTTGTTTGGAGTGGAATTTCCAACTGTTTAGGATTCTTGGTTATCAGCCAACTGGGCTGCGCACTTTTTCTCATTAGTATACTTTAAAGGGGTTTTCTCACTACAAAGATTATTTTTCAACAAGTAGGGGACGGTAAATCAAGAATTTCACCCAAAATATTGCTCTTCGGATATTGCCCTAGCCAGGAGAATAAGAGAGATTTTATCTGCTCTGATAGCACACAGGTGTCTCTAAGTCACCCTCCACATCTCTCTTCCTGATTAGACAGGGAGTGACATCAACATGGTTGGACAGAGCAGAGTCTTTATCTCTAACAAGATTAGATTGTTTTAATTTGAAAAGCACTTGTTTTCACTCTTTGGAGCTCTGTAGCTTTGTTTACTACAGCTTAAATCTCCTGCACTTAAGTCTCTGTGATGTCTCAGCTATTTATAGATGGCCCTGGTCAAGAGATAACTCTTTTATCTGATCTGAGTGCACACAAGTATCTCTAGGTTACCATCCATATCTCCTTTCCTGAGCAGGGAGTGACCTAACCATAGGTGGATGGAGCAGAGTCATTTGGCGTCATCTGTGAATTCGCCTTCGCCATTTTTTTACCGTATATTGCCAGTTCTATAGATGTATGAACAGCCGTATGGTGAAACTTGGTGCAATTTGTGGCTGACAACACATTTAATGTGCTAAAGTTTGGTGCAAAACTGCCACACAAAGTTTGGGACATAACACTCTATGCCCCAATTTTGAGTGCTATGCGCCAAAAATGTTTGGCGCATAACACTTACATTCATACTGTCATATTATATACTCCACTACATTTAGAACTGGTACGTCGGTGCCAAGTTACAAAAATGGAGCATGTGAATTCATAGATGTTGCCCTTTATCTCTAACAAGATTAGATTGTTTATCTTTGATAAACACGTGTTTTCACATCTTGGAGCTCTGTAGCTTTATTTCCTACAGATTAAATCTCCTGCACTGATGTCACTGTAATGCTCAGCTGGTTATAGATCAGCTAAATATACTAATCTCTGCTATAGACCTCCCACAGGCAGTGCGTCTGAAGCTGCCTGTGACTCAGTGAAACAGCATGGTGAGAAAACCCCTTTAACTCTTTAACCCAAACTGACTTATGGGTACATCATGGTGGTGTTAAGGAGATGTATAACAGGATCGCAGCGCGACCCTGTTACACAGCCACCGGGTGTTTGCGGCTAATTGTAGCTAACACCCGGCGCTTACAGCGCGGGGAGGAGGGGAGGGCGGCGCCGCCCGCCCGTGCTGTTTTAGATGCCACGGCTAAGATGGCCGCGGCGTCTAAATGAATGAAAAGATCGCTGTGTCCCGATGCCGGGACATGGCGTCCATCGCTGCCATGTTCCCGTTTGCTCCACTTCCAACCCCAGGCAGGAAGTTGGGAAAACGCCATCTTGGTACAGCCTAATGCATTGTCTATGCAATGCACTAGGCTGTATAAATGATCGGAACCCCTTAGTGGTCAAACACCATAGGGGGACTCAATGTCAAAGTTAAAACTTTATTTTATTTTTTTTTATTTTTTTTTTAAGTTTAAAAAAAAAAGAAAAAAAAGTGTTAAAAGCTCAAATCACCCCCCCCTTTTGCCATTTTACAAATAAAAACAATAAAATAATAAAAAAGTGACACATATCTGGTATCGCCGCGTCCGAAAAAGTTCAATCTATAAAAATATAACATCCTTTATCCCATACGCTGAACATCGTAAAAGAAAAAAAATTCCAAATGCCAAAATTGAGGTTTTTGGGTCATTTTATAAAATGAATAAAAGTGATCAAAAAGTCACCTGCATTCCAAACTGCTAGCAATAAAAACTACTCTTTAGCCCACAAAAAAATGCCACCTCACTGACGTCCGTAGCTGTTAGTACAAAAAAGTTATTGGTTGCACAAAATGGCACCACGGCGCAAATTTCAAATATAAAGAATGTTTGGAATTTTTTTTTACGGTACCAAAACATAACGGAAACCCTACATGTTTGGTATTGTCGGATGCGTATCAAAACCCGTAGAATACAGATAACACATCTTTTTTAATGAAGTTTGAACGCGAAAAAACAAAACTCCCGAAAACATGGGCAAGTACATTTTTTTACATTTTGCCCATAGAATTTTTTTGCCGTTCCCCGTATATTCTATATGAATGACCCCATGGAAGTCATCTTGTCCCGCAAAAAAAACCCCTCATATGTTATGTAGGGGAAAAAAAAAAAAGTTATGGTTTTGGGAGGCAAAGAGGAAAAAAATGAAGGAAAATTTTTTTTTTTTTGTGTTAAAGGGTTAAGTCTCTGTAAAACACAATGGAATCTGGTATTCTAATTGCAGAGTATAGAAGACTGCTCCTGTCTAGTCCTACTTGTTGGATTGTTCTCTCTATTGCCTACTAGTGTTGAGCGATTATTATCAAAGGGAGTTGAAATCGGGGGTTTTTATGTTGATCGGTTTTTTTTCAAACAGCGATAATTTAGGTGAAAATCTGCGCCTAATCTATTTTTTATCGCCCCATTTTCGGCTTCCTTCATTTTGGCGGCCAGAAAAATCAGCTTAAGAATAGAGCAGACGTCATGTCGGGGTTGTATTTTTCGATTGGGGGAAAAAATCAATGACCTCGTTTTACATAGAACACCCCCCTTCCTTTCGCCTCAGTGTGTGTCTGTGTATCATAGGGTAGGACATGGCTCTGCCTGTGTCCAAACGCTCAGGAAATTTTTATTTGTTACACAGAACACTATGCTTTTAGCTGTGAACATTAGAATTTAGGTAGATTGAGTTTGCGATTTAGTTACTTAGGTGAGATTTTAAAGGGCATTAGCGCTGTCAGTACGGGGAGGTGGAGGGGGGGGGGGGGGGCGGGGCGAACACGACAAGCTTTTTAAAAGGAGAGTGGATTTGTGACCCAGACTTTTTTCCCGACATTGCATTGCAATGGCTTTTAATAACTTTTCTGGTGAATATTACTTGTATTTTGCCAGCCTAAACTTATATTGGGTACAGATCTTTTCTAGTAACTGAGGTGTTTTATAGGTGCAAAAACTCCACTTTTATTATCCGTATACATTTCAGATAGGTGTTTTTTCACTTTGGCGCAGGCCAGCTTTTTTGATAGAGGACCTTGCACTTAAATTTGAATCAGCAATTTTTTTTTTAACCGCAGGTTATTGATAGGTGCAAAAAACACGTTTGTTAACCGAATAGTTTTTAAAAGCTGTATTGCAGTGGTGCGGCCCTAGTTTTTTAAATACCACTTTGTATGAAAATTTTGATACAAAAATTTTTTTCTAGCAATGTTCTGTTTGTCTTGCCAAAAAACACAATTTTTCACCCGTTAATTCTGAATATTTTTATTGGGCTCTTTGAATTCTTTTTTGGCGAAGTTGCATTGATGTTATTTTGTTAAAAAACCATCTTTTCCCTGCCCTCTGGGATTTGAAAATCCCTGGGAAGAAGGAAGAACAGGGTTTTGTCTTAGGGTTTTCTTCCACCAGCCCGCATTTCACAGCTATTGCTAAAAAACATTAGTTTTAATCCTAGTTGGCTGTAGGAAATTGAGAATGTTGATTTCCCGTCTTTTAATAAGAGACTTTCCAAAACTTTTCCCCTACCTTCTCAAATTTTTATCTTTGTAAACAGGGAAACGAAATGCAGGGGGGAAAGCGAACAAAGGGGGGGGGTAGGACATGGAGGTGAGGTACGAAGAAGGGCTCCTTCCAATGCTGGCGACAACACGAAAAGCCATGGATCGTCGGTTGCGGCCTTTGGGCCCTGTCATCGTGGGTCGGGCCCTGTGAATGTCAGAAACAAAACAGCGTCCCCAAAATTCGTTTTCAGTGGTTATGCAACCTGCACCCGCGTCTTACCTCCTCGTCCCCCCCGTACGGCCCACAAATGTCATATAGTCATCAGATCCGCCCAAACATGAAGGGGAAGGCACCCCAAATGTAAATGTGTACCCCCATGTGGAAAACCCTTTTCTAAAGCCCTCTTTGATGACAAAATGCGGTTTGGGGTCAAAGGGCTTTTCCCAAAAGGGGCCCAAGGGAAAAAGAGGATGATTTTGTCTGCTCTGACGCCCAGTTACTGTGCCATCAGAGGAAGAAAAGGAAGCGGTAAAATCGGAAAAAACCCCGGGCGGTCGGCAACGCCTTGCAGCCCCTCTTGCTTGTAGCCCGCAGCCCCTGATGCAGAATTCAGGACGACCAAGTAAATTGTTTTGATGATGGGACGAATTGCGGACCCCAAGTGGTCTTTTCGCAAAATTTGCTTCGAGCCTTCATCCTGGAGAGGAGGAAAAAAGGATGGGGTAGTGTAAAATAGGGTCCCGCCTAAAAAAGGGAGAGGCGTCGCAGAAGTCGCTGAGATGATTTCCCAACCCCCAGCGGAACCCCCCGCCCCTCCTTATCGCCGTCAAAAGGTCCGGGACCCTAAAGCCGGGGCCTTCTTTGGCAAGCCTTGTTTTCACCCAGCATGTAATGCGCCTTTGCCGTAAACGATAAGTGAGGCAAGAACTTAGGTTTTTAACCCACCCCCAACTTGTCTGTCACATGCGCGATGCATGAGTTGAAATGGAGGCAACACTTGCCAAAAAGGCCACACCGATGCGGTTCCACCCCTGTCACACCCTCTTCTGCCCCCTCCTCCCCCGCCCCACCAAGCTTTCCCTCAGTGCCAGTCTTCAGATCATGATCAGGGATCCCCTCGCTTAGCCCCCACCGTGGGCCCGAGTCCCAACCAGCACCACCGGCCCCATCCTCCCCCTTCCCCTTTCCCCCATTTTAACGACCTGCTGCCGTATGCGACCAGTTGGGCAGCACCCTTCTGTCTTCCAGGTTTGGGAGCAGAAAAAAACACTTTCCCCCAAAACCACCCCCAAACCCAAAAACCCTAAAATGTCGGCTTGCCAGGTTTTGGGCTTGGGAAATTTTGCCTTTCCGTCTGGTGGCACGATGGGTTCCAAAAATTTAGGGCCCTCGCCTGCCCCCAATTTTCCAGATCCCGGCAGGCATTTCTTTGCCAAAAAAAACCGTCCTGCCCGGGCCAGCCACGTGTCATCAAAAATTTTTTCAAGCGGTTGTCTTTTTGGAAAAGTCCATCTGCCCACGCACATGGACTAGTAAGCCGGCCAAGGCCGCTATATCTCTGTGACAGTATGGGTGAGCGGGGTGGATGTCTCTGGGGTGCGGTGGCTCTCAGGCCCCCGGCGCACCTTTTTCAAAACCAAAGGGTGGTCAGGGCTTTTCCCCCCCAAAAGGCCCTTGGTGGCATAGGGGCCCAGAAAAACCGGGCCGTGTTTGAAATTAATCTGTTTGGGACCGTCCCACACAGGTCAGGAGCTGTGGACGGCTCTCCGCAAAGAGACCGAGCGTGGTGGGTAAAGAACCCTTTTGCCCGGGGAAGGTGGTGTGCGATAAAGGGCGAAATTGTGGCCGCCCCCTTAAGATGGTAGGTGGAGACATCCCTTGCCTGCAATGTCATGACCTTGTCGTCCCGAAATTTCAAAGAGCTACCCGGGTTGGACTGCCTGTTAGGAAGGCTCGAGGTCTGAGTTTGCACTTCCACGTTCGCACCCGCTTGTCCCCGCTGGCTGTGTTGCAGGTCAGCTCGGCTCCCGTCAACCTTCATTGTTACTGGCAACACGCTGGGAAATTTCCCCCCTCCACATGCTCAGGATTGGGCGAGGCAATGCCATTAGCAGTAGAAGTGACCATGGCCTGACAAGCAGCGGGTGACCCCGGGGGTTTTAGCACCCAGAGTGGAGGAGGGGGAAAGAGCTCTGCACCATCCTTTTCAGTTTTGAAGAAGCCCACAAAATGGTCAGTGCGGACAAAGCCCCTTTTCAGATGAGATTGTGGTGATCTTGTTCTGGAATGATGTTGGACACTTGAAAAATAGTCCCCCCAGGAGGAGGAGGGACGGGCACAATGCGGACAGGAGCCTTTTTTTCCGTCGAATCCACAAGGCCGACAGTTTCCATTTTTTCGGTCTTTATTAGGCAGGGTTCGGGGTCCCGAGCTAGTTTAAAACGGGGCACCCGCTCTCAGGGTGCATCATCGAGGAAGTCAGGGCGGTTGAAGCTGTGCCGGGGAATGGGGAGGGGTATTCCTGGACACCCCCGTTACCGACGTCCCTGCCCTTTAAGAGGTTGGCGCGAATTTGAGGCGGAGGAGGAAGATGAGGAAGATCGTTTGCTAGTGCCCCCCGCCCGGGGTTGGGAAATCAAGGCCCATCTCTCACATGAGTGCTTGGATGCCCATTTCCCCGACATGATCCCCGCATTAAGGGCCATCAAAAAAGAACACAGTTACTGGGTGGCCCCCTCCTGGATCCCCCGGGACAAAAAAAAAAATAGCCTTTCCTTCCCCCCACCAAATAGAGGTAAAATGCAGGGGAAAAGGGGACTTTTCTGATTGATAACTGGAGACTTGTTGGTCTGGTTTTACGTTCTTCAAATGTCACGGGGAACAACGTCAGGACGTGCAGCAGTAAAGTACCGTAGGGGGGCAGCGGCAGCAGCAGGGGAAGTGAGAAACCCAATGGGGGGACCTTGGAATCTTTTTTTCCACCTACCCAAAGATGTAATGCGGGCACACATCCAACAAACAGAGACCCGCTTAAAATATGGTGCACGACTATCTGGTCTCAACACGATGTTTTTGATGTGTTCGGGCCCAATGACTTTGGGTATCCCCAAATGGATGAATGGCCCGAGGTCGCTCGCCACTCCATGAGGTGTTGTCCTGCCAGCAGCCAGCGTCTATCTGAGCGGGCCCTTTAGCACAGCCGGAGGAGTCATTACAGACAAACGCATCGGTTTCCCCAGATAATTTTGGTCGTTGACTTTCATCAAGATGAATAGGCATGATTCCTGTTGTTTGTGGCTCCCAAATTTCCCCAAAGGGCACCGATTAGTTGCCGGTCTACTATCATTCCTCTTCAAAAAGAAAAGGTCTCTTGAAAATTTTTTTTTTAAAAAGATATTTCTTACTGCATTTTTATTCTCAGTTCCCAAAAATTCATTTTGCTGGTTTTGCTGTGAGGGCTGTAAAAAAACGCAAAGGTTTTATGACAAAAAGTATTCCCCTTTCCACTTTATCTTAAGAATTTTCCATTGTCAATGGGTTTTTGGGGGCATGGTGCTGTGAGTTTCAGCTATAATCATGGTCCCTTTGGAACAAAAAAATTTTTTTTCTAAGTGGATTTTCCCTCACAAATTTTTAAAAAGTGGCTGGAAAAAGTCATTTTTTATAATTTTTTTTGGGTATGCTGTTTTTGAAATGCAGCAATACTACAGGGTTTTCCCATTCTAAAAAAATTGGTTTTTAACAGACATTTGTTCTTCACAAATTGTCAAAGTGGCTCAAGGGGATGTTTTTAATTTTTTGGGGGGATTTTGCTGTGAATGCAGTATACTACGGTCCTATTTAAAAAATGTGGGTTTTTAACAGCATTTTTCTACACAATTGTCAAAGTGGCTCAAGGGGAGTTTTGAAATTTTTGGGGCTTTTTTCTGTGAAATGCAAAGGGCTACAGGCCTTTCTAAAAATGTGGTTTCTAAAAGACATTTGTTTTACAATTGTCAAAAGTGGTCAAGGTCGTTTTGAATTTTTGGGGGATTTTGTGTGAAAATGCACTATACTACAGGTCCTATTATAAAAAAACATGTGGTTTCTAAAAAGAAATTTGTTCTTCAAATTGTAAAAATGGCTCAAAGGGGGATTTTCGTCAAAAAACAGGAATAGGGGGACATGTTAAAGGACACATATTCAAAATGATTGTTTTTGCAAATCTTTAACAGAGTAGAATCCCTGTAGTGAGACAACCCATTTAATACATTTAAAAAAAGAAAACAAAAAAATGGTGGGGTTCCCTCCTATTTTAAAATGTGTTTTCTAGAAATTTAAAATACTAAAAAAAATGCATTTCAAAATAGTGATAAAATATTCCCCTTTAATTGTACAAGGGAGGGACAGGAAGACTTTAAAGATGTAGGTTTTCAGAGGGAAAGGGATATCATGTCCAGTTCAACTAAAAGGTGGTGGAAAGCTCCTTTTTTTTTGGGGGGACATTTTAATTCTGTGGGTCAGACGGTTTAATGGCATTTTCTGGGGTAAAAGGGAAGGGGATTTCAATGTCCCGTTCAGTAAAAAGATTGTTCAAATCTATGCCTTCGGCATTTTTAAATTTTGGGTATGCAGGTTTAAGGGTGCTGGGTACAGGGCGGGTAGTGAAAGGTCTGATTTTTTTCTTGGCTTTTATAACTAAGTGTGTTGCTAAAATGTGCACGTATATTTGACTTTGTGGGTTTAATTCCAGCTTTTCCAGCCCTGTTTGGGTGTAAGAATGAAGGTGTTGTTCCTCTCCCATAGACTTTAATGGTCATCGGCGATAATCTATTATCGACTATCGAATACCATGTTGATAATTGCCGATATCGACAATCGACCCAATGACGATAGTCAACGTAATCGCTCATCACTATTGCCTACTTCAGTTGTGCTGAACTATTTTGTTGCTTCTTGTTTCACTTTTGTTTGCAAAGTTCTAGAGTTGTCAGATTTTGAAACATATGGATTTTTGTCTAGTTTCTGTTAGGCCCTGCTCAGGACCTACTAGATCTTAACCACTCTGTGTCACAAGAAGTCACAAGTGGGTCACAAGAAGTTTACACTCACTCTGTCTCCTCAGGCTGTGAGTGGTTCTATAGCAGTGATTATCATACCTGAACGTGCTGTGACGCAATGCCTGCTGCGCTCCAAGGAGGTCACTGCCAGCGCCGAAAGTCAACTACGCAAGTTTCACGTTGCACTGAGGGGATCGCTGGCTGGTCAGAGGGAGCCATTTATCCTGGCCTTTTTCAGATTCCCTTTTGCTGTGGAGGTTGACTGATTGGACTTATTGGTCTCAGCTGTTCAGGTACTTTTCCTTTTGGTCTCTGATAATTTATATAGCGTCTTAGCACAGTGTTTTTACCCCATGATGAAGCCACGTGGTGAAATGCGTGTTGGGTTTTTGGGCCTCAGCTGTAAGGTTCACTTTCATTAAAGGGGTTGTATCATTACATTAAATGGTCTTCAGAATAAGGGGACAGTGGAAGCAAGCAACTTTGCAATTGGATGTCGTTAGCAAAGCTGTTTTGTATTCACAGTCTGCCTTATCTTTGGTTTCTGTAAACACTGTTCCCCAGTGCCGGTTGGATTCCTCCTGGATTTCATTGGCTGATGGCTCTACTAATTTACATTCTGTCTGGCCCCCGGTTATATTCACGGGAGCGCGCATTCCTGCCTCTCTCACTCAGAATAAGGGGCCGGCAACAATTTCACTCTGTACAGCTACCAGCTCCTCAATGACACTGCAGCTGTTTCTACAATCAGAAAACAGCAGAATTATGCCTTGGTGCCTTGTGTCAACATAGACGGGAGACGAATCTGTGCTCTGGATCAGTTCATAGAAGACTGGGTTCAACTGTAACAAACCTCCAGCTGTGAGAGGAGAAGAGATCAGTGCTCTGAGTTCATAGAAGACTGTCTAGACTGAATGCAGAGCTGTGCTATGTAAACAGCTCTTACAAAATAAGACTGCATAGGGAGAGGAACGACACAGTGACATGTGGAGTGGCAGGGGGGGTTGAACACACTGACTCGGGAGCGAGCATGAACAGTGAAGGGAAGGGATGATGTCATCCCCCTTCAGTTAAGAAACACCCAGCTGGGAGGGGAAGAAACACCCCTAGATTTCAGGAACTGAGAAAATCAAGCTACAAGAAAACAGCCGAACTGATGAAGCGATACATCCCCTTTCACTATTGTTTGCTCACTGTGAAGGATATTGTTACTGGTCTTACCTTGCTTGCTTATTTAAGCATATCATTATGTTTTAAATGGTAATGACTCTGCATATCCCTCTTTGAGCTTTCTACCTGTTATTTTTGTGCTCGTCTTTACACTTTTGGTGTTGAGGCTTGGTCCACAAAACTGCTATTTATACATGTTTATTTATTTTTTATTACATATTCTTTGTCTCTTTTGTGTATTTATATTAATAAAATGTATCTTTTATGATAGGATTTTTTTCTTTGGTGCTTTTTGAGGTACATATTTTCCTATCCATGTTGATTGTGTGTTTTGTGTTTGGCGGTTGGTTTTAGCATCTCTGTAAGTAGCTGAGCTGTTACGCTGAGAAGTGTAGGAGATGTTATATCTTCAGTAAACACAAGGTACATGTGCTGTGAAGACTGAAAACAATGGCTTATCTGTAACCTTGTTAGCGATAATTAGTTTGCTTTAGACTGAGCTGTCCATCCATGCTCTCTGCTCTCTCCTCTAATCAGATAACAGAATTGTGATCAGGCTACCAGGTTACCATAGAAACCTGTGTGCACTCAGAGCAAATAAAATCTATCTTATCTCTAAAATAAAATCTATTGACCAATGTATTCAATTGATTGTCCCTTCATGTTGCAAGCTAATTTTTGTAGTGAGAAAAAACTGAAAGATCTAAGCGTGTTTTGGACTTAATGGGGGTTTTTTTTTGCTACGAAGATCATATTTGTAAAGATGGGGACAGTAAAAATAAGCACTTTTGCAATTGTGGTCGTTACTCCCGGCAAACTTGGCCTGTACAAGGTCACAGATCTCCGGACACAAACAAGGCTTCAATAGGTGGACGACACCAGCATCATGACATAGCAAACAGGGAACTTGCAGGATAAAGGGTAACGCGCACCTAGGTGGTGGGTGCTCAGTGGTAAGGCCAAAATTGACCAAGTAATAAGTAGTAGTAGAGAACCACGGCACACCAATTTCATCCTGATACATTCACCATTGTTTGACCTACTCTGTTCCTCATATCTATTCAGATGTCTTTAGTGACAAAGGCTACTGCCGAAACTCCTAATGTTACGGCATCTATTGCATAACTGTAACCTTTATACAGAATGTTCCTTGTATACGGTATCTGATTATCTATTGTTGTAAAAAATAAAACATTCTATTATTTGCATAATACCAGAACTGGTGTGCCGTGGTTCTCTTCTACAGCAGCATACAACTAATTTTTTTCCTGGCCATTCCCTAACAGTCCCTGTCCCAGTCCCTCCTTCTGCCATAGTTCGTTTTGGATAAGGGACTCTCCTTCTCACTTCCATCTGCCACCGGAGGCAAATGCCAAGCTCACTCCCTCTCTGGGAATCCGTACTGTTCTCTCTCCGCTATCCGCTGTCATTCCCATGCTGTCTCGGGTCTCTGTCCCTCTCTGTCCCCAAACAGGATCTCGTGGATACCTCTTTCCTCCTCTCGTGTCCCCTCTATAGCCGCGCCTCAAGTGTGGGGAAGGGAGATCCTTTTCCCCCGACCATCTCCTTCTCTATCCTAAAGAACTATTTAGAAGCTGGGCAGAGCCCACTGTCCTCTCTTGTGGACTACAGCTCACCTGTACACTTCTGGAACCTTCTTTTTCTCTCTCTCTCTCTCTTCTCTTTTCTCTCTCTCTCTCCTTACACTGACTTCCTTCAAACAACTCTAACTCGGGCTCCTTCTCCTATCTGTGCCCTGATTGGTTGCTATTTAGCTGGCCTGACTATTCTCTTCTTGAATACACTTCAGACTAACTCCTGCCCTCCTGCCCATGGGCACCACACTTTAACCATATACATAACTCTGGATTAACCCTTGTTAACCACCTTACACTCATAGCCTGAACAGGAAGTGGGAGTCTGAAGCTGTAGAACTTCCCACATTCTGAATAGGAAGTGGGAGCCTGAAGCTGTAGAACTGCCCACAGCCTGAATAGGAAGTGGGAGCCTGAAGCTGTAGAACTTCCCACAGCCTGAACAGGAAGTGGGAGCCTGAAGCTGCAGAACTGCCCACAGCCTGAACAGGAAGTGGGAGCCTGACGCTGTAGAACTTCCCACAGCCTGGACAGAAAGTGGGAGCCTGAAGCTGTAGAACTGCCCACAGCCTGAATAGGAAGTGGGAGCCTGAAGCTGTAGAACTGCCCATAGCCTGAATAGGAAGTGGGAGCCTGACGCTGTAGAACTTCCCACAGCCTGGACAGGAAGTGGGAGCCTGAAGCTGTAGAACTGCCCACAGCCTGAATAGGAAGTGGGAGCCTGACGCTGTAGAACTTCCCACAGCCTGGACAGGAAGTGGGAGCCTGAAGCTGTAGAACCACACACAGCCAGAACAGGAAGTGGGAGCCTGAAGTTGTAGAACCGCCCACAGCTTGAACATGAAGTGGGAGCCTTAAGCTATAGAACTGCCCACAACTTGATCAGGAATTGGAAACCTAAAACTATAAAACCACCCACAGCCTGAACAGGAAGGGGGAGTCTGAAGCTATAGAACTGTCCAGAGCCTGAACAGGAAATGGGAGCCTGAAGTTGTAAAACCATCCACAGCCTAAACAGGCAAACGGAGCATTAAGTTGAAGAACCACCCACAGCCTGGACAGAAAGTGGTAGCCTAAAGCTGTAGAACCACCCATAGCCTGATCAGGAAGTGAGAGACTGAAGCTATAGAACTGCCCAGAGCTTGAGCAAGAAGAGAGAGTCTGAAGTTGTAAAACCACCCACAACCTAAGCAGGAAGAGGGAGCCTGAAGTTGTAGAACCACCCATAGGCTGAACAGGAAGTGGAAGTCTGGAGGTGTACAACCACTCACTGCCTGAACAGGAAGCTAGTAAAAAGTAAAACAGTAAGATGGAACAATCCCTTAAAGTTTACTTTTATTTTACCTTTTTGATTTCTCTTTCATTTTCAGTTACGATGATAATATGACTAATAAATTAAAAAACAAAAATCCTCCTACCTTGTGACATATACCCCACACTTTGTCAACGTGATTTGGTTTAGTTTTCATTTTTACGGTTCTTACATCTAAAATTTCCCATGCAAAAAAAACCCAGAAGAGTGAAGGAAATCTATTCTCTGTATACTTTTATTCTCTTAAAAGCGCTACCTGGAATAATGTCACACCTGGGAATTGTACAAGTGTCAGCTCAGCAGTTATGGCTCGAAATGTTCTATAGCAAAAGGTCAGAATTTTGTGTGGAACAATCGTAGTCAAGGAAACCCACGAAGAGCACATGATTATATTTTATCCCATTTATTCTGAAAGTAGCGAAAGTTCTGAAATGACAGAGTGCACCGTGCCCTCCGATTTGCTTTTGTCATTGGACATTTTACTATAGGCAAAGGGGAATTGAAAACCATAACTCTTACTTTGCTTCTCTCTGATTGCTATCTCTACCATGGATCCCAAATATCCTGAACCTAGAAGAACAGACTTCTGCAGTGTGATTTATTCGAAAGAGGCCCTCAATATTCTGTTGAAATAACCCCTTAAGGACCAGGTCTGAAAAGACCTTAAAGGGGTATTCTCGTTTCATCATTTGGCAGCCGTTTATACTGGTTGCTAAGCAGAGCTTGTGAAATGGAGGGGCGTGTTTCTCCTCCGAGCAGGGAGTATTTTCTCTCTATGCAAACACACCCCAAAGTGTGCACAGGAGAATTCATTCTGTGTGAGCCGGGGGAAGGGAAAGGTTCTCAGCTGTCGTTGAAAGTGAAAAGCTAAGTGTAACTTGATAGTAAATATCTACATTTCTCGCTCTCTCTACATCCTTTGTAATTAGAATAGGCATTTGTCATTCAGGACTCCGGGAAAGATGGGTGATTTTTTTTGTCTGTCCTCTCACACAGTGATTTATCCTGCAGATTATTACACCTCTGGCCTCTACAGATCTGCAGAACAAAAACTATACGCTCTATCTGTTTGTGTTTACATGGGACTGCAGATGATCTCTCTCTCTCTGCTGCAGGACCTGTGATCGCTGTCAGCGACAAACCCCACACACATACGTCACACCTACCACTGATTACTGTCAGTAACAAACCCCGCACGCATACAGCGCACCTACCTCTGATTGCTGTCAGTGACAAACCCTGCACGCATACGTCGCACCTACCTCTGATTGCTGTCAGTGACAAACCCCGCACGCATATGTGGCACCTAACTCTAACTGCTGTCAGTGACAAACCCCGCACACATATGTGGCATCTACCTCGGATTGCTGTCTGGAACAAACCCCGCACGCATACGTCGCACCTACCTCTGATTGCTGTCAGTGACAAACCCCGCACGCATACGTCGCACCTACCTCTGATTGCTGTCAGTGACAAACCCCGCACGCATACGTCGCACCTACCTCTGATTGCTGTCAGTGACAAACCCTGCACGCATACGTCACACCTACCACTGCTTGCTGTCAGTGACAAACCCCGCATGCATACGTCGCACCTACCACTGATTGCTGTCAGTAACAAACCCCGCACGCATACGTCACACCTACCACTGATTGCTGTCAGTGACAAACCCCGCACGCATACGTCACACCTACCACTGATTGCTGTCAGTGACAAACCCGCACGCATACGTCGCACCTACCTCTGATTGCTGTCAGTGACAAACCCCGCACGCATACGTCACACCTACCACTTATTGCTGTCAGTGACCAACCCCGCACGCATACGTCACACCTACCACTGCTTGCTGTCAGTGACCAACACCGCACGCATACATCACACCTACCACTGCTTGCTGTCAGTGTCCATCCGCGCACGCATACGTCACACCTACCACTGCTTGCTGTCAGTGACCAAACCCGCACGCATACGTCACACCTACCACTGCTTGCTGTCAGTGACAAACCCCGCACGCATACGTCGCACCTAACTCTGACTGCTGTCAGTGACAAACCCCGCACGCATACATCGCACCAACCACTGATTGCTGTCAGTGACAAACCCCGCTCGCATACGTCGCACCTACCTCTGACTGCTGTCAGTGACAAACCCCGCACGCATACGTCGCACCTACCACTTATTGCTGTCAGTGACAAACCCTGCACGCATACGTTGCACCTACCTCTGAATGCTGTCAGTGACAAACCCCGCTCGCTTACGTCGCACCTACCACTGATTGCTGTCAGTGACAAATCTCTCTCTCGTGCACACGTCCCCCTGCGCGCTCCCTGTCTCCCTCAGACGCGCGTTCCTGATTACGACCGGGGGGTGGGACCTGGGCGTAACCCGACCGGAGCTCTCACTTCATTCCCAAGCATGAAACAAACAGCCTGTTCTCCTAAACCATAACACTTTGATTATGGTAACCAAGGACAGACATGCTTAGATTTTTGGTCCCCTCCCTTTCAACTATGATCTTCGTAGCGAGAAAACCCCTTTAATGACCAGCCACATTTTTTTTAAGTTTTTGCCTCTCTGCGTTACAATAGCCATAGCTTTTAGATTTTTTTCAATAATGCAATTTACTTGTTTCATGCGGGAAAAGTTGTATTCTTTGGGAATGTAGTTTACTTTTACATATAAACTACTGCATAATTTTTTGGACATTTTTTTTCCAGCATGAACATAAAAAAGTTTTTTTTCCATCTGTTTTAAAATTATTTTTTACACCATTCACATTTCACGCTAAATATCCTGTTAGATTAATTTTACAGGTTATTATGGTCGTGTGGATACCTATAAGTATTTTATTAAATATTTATTTTTATTTTATTTTTTATACACTTTTTTTTACCTGACAGCAGGCTTGCTATATACAGTGAAGGAAGTAATTATTTGATCCCTTTCTGAATTTGTAGGTTTGTCCACACTGACAAAAACATGAAAAGTCTATAATTTTAATAGTAGATTTATTTTAACATTGAGAGATAGAATATCAAAAATATAATTCAGAAAATCACATTGTATAAATTAGATAAATTTATTTGCATTTTGCTGAGAGAAATAAGTATTTGATCCCCTACCAACCATTAAGACTTTTGGCTTATACAGACCAGTTAGACGCTTCTAATAAACTCGTTACCTGCATTTAAGGCAGCTGTCTTAAATAATCACCTTTATAAAAGACTCCTGTCCACAGACTCAATTAATCAGACTCTAATCTCTACAATATGGGCAAGACCATAGAGCTTTCTAAGGATGTCAGGGACAAGATCATAGACCTGCACAAAGCTGGAATGGGCTACAAAACCATAAGTAAGACGCTGGGTGAGAAGGAGACAACTGTTGGTGCAATAGTAAGAAAATGGAAGAAATACAAAATGACTGTCAATCGACATCGATCTGGGGCACCATGCAAAATCTCACCTTGTGGGGTATCCTTGATCATGAGGAAGGTGAGGGATCAGCCTAAAACTACACGGGGGGAACTTGTTAATGATCTCAAGGCAGTTGGGACCACAGCCATAAAGAAAACCATTGGTAACACATTATGCTGTAATGGTTTAAAATCCTGCAGTGCCCACAAGGTCCCCCTGCTCAAGAAGGCGCATGTGCAGGCCCGCCTGAAGTTTGCCAATGAAAACCTGGATGATTCTGTGAGTGATTGGGAGGAGGTGCTGTGATCAGATGAGACAAAAATTTAGCTCTTTGGCATTAACTCAACTCGCCGTGTTTGGAGGAAGAGAAATGCTGCCTATGACCCAAAGAACACCGTCCCCACTGTTAAGCATTGGGGTGTTTCTCTGTTAAGGGCACAGGACTACTTCACCGCATCAATGGGAGAATGGATGGAGCCATGTACCGTAAAATCCTGAGTGACAACCTCCTTCCCTCCGCCAGGACATTAAAAATGGGTTGTGGCTGGGTCTTCCAGCAAGACAATGACCCAAAACATACAGCCAAGTCAACAAAGGAGTGGCTCAAAAAGCAGCACATTAAGGTCATTGTGGTCCTTATGGAATTTGAAACTCCGAGTTGCCAAGCGACAGTCTCAAAATCTTAATGATTTAGAGATGATCTGCAATGAGGAGTGGACCAAAATTCCTCCTGAAGTGTGCGCAAACCTCATCATCAACTACAAAAAATGTATGACTGCTGTGCTTGCCAACAAGGGTATTGCCACCAAGTAGTAATTCTTGTTTGCCAGAGGGATCAAATACATATTTCTCACTGCAAAATGTAAATAAATTTATATAATTTATACAACGTGATTTTCTGGATTTTATTTTGGATATTCCATCTCTCAATGTTAAAATGAACCTACCCTTAAAATTATAGATTGTTCATGTCTTTGTCAGTGGGCAAACTTACACAATCAGCAAGGGATCAAATAATTATTTCTTTCACTGTATATAGCAAGTCTGCCGACAGGTAGGTCCAAGTATCCAGCATTCAATAGCAAACCATCATTTAAAGTCAAAACCAATACGAGAGTATTGTATCCTTTAAAAAGTCAATATATGCAAAATAGGGTATACTTGAAGTACAACAGCACTTAGTCAGTCCAGCAATGTTTCTCCATAACAGCTTTATGGAAATTCATAATACATATGTCCCCATGTGATCCAAGAACTACTCTAGGTCCCCAGGGCTGACTGCGTAAATATTCCGCAGGGCAGTCAGGGACCGCGGAAATTAAAAAGTTGAATGACGGGGATTGGAGGCTTCCTCCATTCCTTGACATTCACAGAGACTGATCTAGGAACATAGCTGTTAACTACAGCTGGGAGTCGCAACCCCCTCTGTAGGCAACAACATTGGTGGGTGGTCATTGAAGGGTTCTGCGATCTAAACCAATAACAATAAAACAACACACCTTGACATATGTTTAAGGGATTGAATGACTAAATTGAAAGTCTTGACGCTGGTATTGTCCAGAAAATAAGGCCATCATGGCAGCTAAGAGAATGGGAGTCCTTTGAAGTAGTTGTTCCTATGGATTAACTTGGTGAATAAATTTGCAATTTTTAATGAGACAAAATACCTGAGACTTCCATCTTAATCTGCTTCTTCCATCTTAGTGTAACTGATTATTTAATACTGCTGATTCTGCTATACTTAATTAACTCTGTTATGCTGATACATTTCTGTCTGCTAAAAGGATACTTCCCTATTTTTGTTTTCACTTCCCTATTTATGACTTTTGGCTTTACATCCAGAAAATGGTTTGTGAGCAAGGCAAAACCACAATGTCTGGGAGCTTTGCACAACAATATTAGTATGAAAATAGTTGACCGCAGTTTGTACTAAGATACAAAATAAGAATAAAATATAGGGTTCTGATCTGATTATAGAATCACTTATAGAACAAAGTTAAGGGGTATGTGTAATTGACAGTAACCAATACACTTATCAGGGTGGGCTTTGATATAATAATTATGGGGAGGTTTAATTAAGTTGTTTGACCAATAGAATATGTAATCCATGCATAATGATGTATAATGATGCATTGTTTTACTAATATATTAAAAACATGATCCGCCTTAAACAGAAGTTACATAAACTCAAGTATTGTTTGTAATAAACCAGAAGATTTGCATTAACAGCTGTGTCAGAATCTCTTTTCATTCATATGCATATGTCTTAACTGCACAACGAGGTTAAGGAGGGTCTTAAGAAGCCCCCCATAACAATGGAGAATGAGGATGGTTTGTGGTCAGGAGAGCCCCATGGCGGATGCTGGACTTCCCAAGAAAATGGTTTTGAATGAGCATGAATGATTAATTTTTTGGAGGTAGTAGAAGATTTTGTGGGGTGCTCAGAAAAATTAAGGAATAACATTTGGGGCTTTGAGGACCTTCATCTTTTATCGAAATCTTGGGTTATGGGATAAAATATGCTTAGTTTTGGGGGGTTTTAATATTAACTACAAAAAACAAACTAGTGGGCCTGTAGTGAAGTAAAAGGAAGAGACATCTGATGGGACACTGGACTAGAAATTAGGCTACTATGAGAGTGTCATGTATTAGTAAGTTAACTTGTAAAACACTTAAAGGGGTTTTCTCACTACAATGATTTAGCTTTTAATATGAAGACACAGGTAATTGAAGACCTTTTCTAAAGACTTTGTTGATTTTTTTTTTTTGGTCAAGAGATAAAGTAGATTGTATCTCCTCTTAGAGAACACAGGTTTCTATGGTTATAGTTATGTCTCTCCCCCAACTTTCCAAGCTCTCTCTTATCTCCCATTGCTCTAATTTGCCACCATTCATTCAGTTTGTCTATGAAGAGTCACCCCCTGCAGAGTCTTATTTCTAGTTCTAGATTTTGAAAGATTCTCATTTAGCTTAGTAAACACCTTTTAGAGCTCTGAAGCCTGAGTACTACACTTTATAAATCTCTTGTACTCGTAGTCAGTGTAACAGGTTAAGCTAGAAACAGCAGAGCTTATGTACCAGTCACTGCTATAGATCCACCCAAAGTTTGAATAGTTTAAATCTTAAACTGCATGGTGAGAAAACTCCTTTAAACAGCCATAACCCCAAATTAGAGTTAGGGTTCGGGATAGGGTTAGAGGAAAAAAAAATCTTTGGGAAATTCTCATATTCATTTTACCTGTCCCTATGCATATCCAAACATGGAGAAGGCTTGATATTGTTTTTGAGCTGCTTGGCTGTATCTGGCACAGGGAATCTTAAATATGTGCAGGGTAAAATGAAATTTCAAGGCTATCAAGGCCCAAAAAGTGGGAAAAATACCTGTTGACATCTAGAGCACGAGGAGGGGGCCAATATTTGTAGACAACTGAAGCATGGGATGAGGGCCAATACCTATGGACAGCTGAAGCATGATGAGGGACCAATACCTGTGGACAGCTGAAGCATGAGGAGGGGGCCACTACCTGTGGACAGCTGGAGCAAGAGGACTGGGCTAAATACCTGTTGACAGAACATGAGGAGGGGGCCAATACTTGTAGACAGCTGAAGCATGAGTAGTGGGCCAATACCTGTGGACAGCTGGAACACAATGAGTGGGCCAAATACCTGTGGACAGAGCTGAAGTCTCATTGAGAGCTACTAAAATTGTTTGTTTCTAGTGAATGCCTCAAAAGGTTGTACAACAAAATATTGAGTTAAGGGAACCATCATTTTCATCCAGATCATTTTCATCAGTTTGGTTTTTAAAAAATAAAATAAAAAATCAGTTGAACCATAATTCAGCAGCAACGTCTGAATTTCATTAGATGATATTCTCTAAATTTAACCGCTTAACGACCGCGCACCGTCTTTTGACGGCGGCCGGCGCGGGACGTTCGTCTACAGCGACGTCTTTCGACGTCGCTGCAGACTTCGGACTTGCGGTGCCCGGCGCCGCAATTCGCGGGATCGGGGCTGAACTACACACCCCCCTCCCAGAGCAACCCCGCAGGCATCGGGGACGGGGGAAAACCCCGAACCCCTGCTTTAAACCCCTTTTTTGGGCGGTGCGTTACCGCAGCCAATCAAAGGATCCCCGCTCTTGGGTGATCGGAAAGCCCGCACCCCCCAGAGCTCAGGGGCCCCGGCTGCACATTTGCTCTGGGGACCTACATGGGCCCCGAGTTGTCTGTGTAAGAAGCCGTGTTAGGATGCGCTGCCAATCACTCCCGGGGTAAAAATAAAATTTTAAAATATTTAATAAAATAATTTCAAAAGTACAGCAAAAAAATACCTACACACCCATATTTGTAACAACGACGGGGTAATAACCTGTAGAATAACTAACAAGATAAGTGTGGAAATGTGAATGGGTAAAAAAAAAATTTTAAAAAACAAAAAATTTTTTGGGGGTAAAAAAAATAAAAAAAAATACCTGGCAATTATTTCCAAAGTGGCCCGGGAAACAATTCCAATTCCCGGGGCCTAATAAAGTCCCAATTTTTTGTTTCGAATTTAAAAGGGTAAAACCTTTTGCGTATTAAAAATAAAAAATTTTCACGTTTTTTTAAAAAAAAAAAAAAAAAATTTCGCAAACTACTAATTTTCAAGGTACTTAAATTAAATTTTATTTTTTACTTCTGACAGCTCCAAGTTATTTCCGTGACCATTATGGGTTTTCTTTCTTTTACGGAAGGGGCACAACAATTTTGTCCACGTGTGTACTTTGTATTCCAAGTTCTCAAGCTTTGCAAGATCTCTGCTTGCCGTCAGTGAATGAGACTATTCTTATTTGGATCCAGATACTGAAAACCCACTTCTTGTTGACGTACAGCTCATTAGGAGAGACAGCTCTGTTACACTGTAACAAGCTGCGCACCTGAGTGAGCAACAGAGAAAAAAAACATTCAGTAAGTACCCAATTACTCTGATACCAGGCTCGGCAGAATTTTCAGACTTGGCAGCATTGTAAGAGTTTATGTCCACACATCAGTGAAATTCTACAACGCAGAGAAGATTGGTGATTGTTCTGGTTGTACCTCCTATCTTGACCTCAATGTCCACGTCGTCGAATATAAATTTGTACCTTTGATTATAGTGTGCAGTAAAGTAGCGAGGTATGTGTGTGCAGGAGGCGGAGGGATTAGAGGGAGGATGGTTTTATCGAATTCATTTATTATAAATTATTATAAATTTTCTTTTTCCAGCAGGTCAGCACTATAACGATGATACCAAATGTAGGGTTTTTGCTATGTTTTAGTAATTAAAATTAAATTTATTTTTTTTAGTTTTTAAATTTTTGCTACAGCATCATTTTCCTGCAACCGAAAACTTTTTTAGTTTTTCATCAATGGACCTTGAGGACATGTTTTTTTTGTGAGCTAAAATTTTATTTTTTCTTGCTTCCATTGTAGGATAGATGTTCCTTTTTGACCATTGTTTATTCCAGTTTTTTGGGGGGATTCAAAATGATCCCAAAAATGCAATATTGGCATTCAGTGTTCACAATTCAGGATAAATAATGTAATATGCAGAACAGTACGATTTCGATCATACCAAATATGAGGGGTTTTCATTATGTTTAGTAGTTTAAAAAAAAAATTTAATTCTTTATTTCTTAAATTTGTGCGGCAGAACCATTTTCTGTGACCAATAATTTTGTTTTTTGTTTTTTCCACCTATGGACCTGAGTGATGGTGCATTTTTTGTAGGCTGAAGTGTAGCTTTTATTGGTACCATTTTGGGATGTGTGCAACATTTTGATCACATTTTATCTCTATGGTGTTCAACGTATAGGATAAACTATGTTATATTTTAATAGATCGACTTTTACAGGCGCGGTGATAATAATAATGTGTAGATTTTAAATTTTTTGATTTGTAAAATGCCAAAAAGTGAGTGATTTTAACTTTTTATACTTCCTATTATTTTTTATACTTTTAGAACTTTTATTTTACTTGTATATATAGTACTAGGAGGCTCGATCGATTCTACACCCTTCTGCATTATACAAGCAATGGAGAAGAGCATATCAAGATGGCGGTTCTATTCCTTCCTGTCTGCTACAAGAAGTAATAGAAACATTTACATGGCGGATATGGAAGCCTTCATTAGGCTTCCAGCTGTCGTGGTAACCGATCGGCACCCCATCATCTCGTCATAGAGGAGGCCGATTTGGATGGAGAAATGGCTCTCAACACCGTTCCTCATTCATTTAGATGCTATGGGCGTGATCGCTGGAATGTTGAAATGGTTAAACAACAGGGAACAGAGCCGGCTCCAATCTCTGCTGTTTACGGTGTGTGTCAGCTGTAATAACACTGTTCACCAAATCTTTACTTAAATAAAATGAGGCATTTCTTATCAATTTTTATGTGCTCAACATGAATACAGCAGTCAAAATTCAAAATTTGCTCTATTTTTTGTTTAAACTGCAATTATTATTTACATCACAAAATGCATGCCAATAGTGATAGGCCTTTGGTTAATACCTGTACGTCTTAGATTTCTTTGCCTGTCTCTTGTACCGCTGTTCGGGAGCACCTCTGGGAAGTGTCCAGCAGTAGGCGGCCAGCATGGTAGGGGACCATCTTCCCTGGTATTTTTTCTCCATTGCTGCAATATCTTGATGAAAACGGTCACCATGTTCATCACTAACCCTACCACAGTTGTTACGAAAGAAATCCATGTGGGAATGAAGGAGGTGGATCTTTAGATACATATCGCAGCTCTGATGCTGTATCATCATGTCTTCTACTAGTTCCTTGCAGTTTTCTGCCCTAACATTCCCGAGAAAGTTTGTAGACACTAGGCGAAGAGCATTACATGCTTGTTTTGCATCACCCAGCAGCAAGTTTTTGAACCAATCATCTTTGAAGAACTCTCGAACCCATAAAAACTCCCTTTTTAATCCTTGCCTTGCCGAGTGGAGGGAATTTTTCATGCAGGTATCGGAAAGCTGGTGAAGTCCAATCCGTGGCTTTCACAAAGTTCTTCATCAAACCTAGTTTGAGAGGAAGGGGTGGTAGGCAGGATTTTGTGAGCCTTGACCAGAGCTGGTGCTGGGTATTCTTGTCTCTTAACTGCTATATTTTGACTGAGAGTCCATTCCTTCCGCAAGTAGTGCAATTCCCTTACTTGGCTATCCCACTCATATAAGAAACATATGTATTTTGTATATCCCTGCTGCAGTCCCATTAAACGGTTAACTGCAAAAAAATCACATAAAATTTTTCTGTGATTTTTTTAAACATGTTTTTATTTAATTTTCATATTAATACACAATAAGATACAGTAAAATATAGGAATCATCATGGTATCGGAAGATCATTAACACAAGATTAGCAAATGAGATGTGATGTGCTACAGCCATGTACTGCATCTTCCTCAAGCCCACAAGTAATATATACCCAAAAAATATCAAAGAAAACATGAATGTAAATGCAACATGGAGACTTGAAATAAAGGGAGAGACACTAGTGTCCTCTCAGATTGTTACTGTGTTTTTCAAAGGCCGAAAGGGTCCTTTAGAGTCCTGTAAGGGCATGTCCCCACGGCACGGGTTTTCGGACGGTTTTTCAGCCGGTTTGCGGTTTTGCAGACCGCCTGAAAAAATCGGCCAAAAATGAGCACAATTGTGCTCTATGGAAAACCCGTGCAGCAGTCCCCACGGGTCTTCCGTCGGGCGGTTCGGCGGCAAAACATTGAACATGCACAATCTTTCGTCCGGTTTCCGGATGGAAGATGTGCTTCTCAATGGGAGGGGGGAGGGCTGTTCTCTGCTAATCGTGGAGAAAAGCGCCCCCCCCCCCCCCCCCGGCCGTGGGGACGGGCGCAAAACCGGACAAATACCGGCCGGCAAACGGGCCGGTATTTGTCCTATGCTGTGGGGATGCGCCCTAAGGTTGTTAGTCCATGCAAAAAGTTACAACATTAAACTAAGAACTAGTCTAATAACAAAATCGGAATAATAAAAAATAGAGAAAATTTGAAAATAAGAAAACCTGCATTGCAAAAACGTTCATCAGAGTCCCGCCTATCACATTGATTAAGAAAGTTACCTACAGAGTTATTAATTCACAATTCATTCGAAGAAGAATAAGACTCACTTCCTCCTTCAGTGTCTCAAATCTTGAGTTTCCCCAGTGTTCCCTCCATCTCCCCACTTCTACTTTTTCCATTGCCAGGTATTTTTTCACTAAGGAAATAACCTCTGAAGTTTCTAGTGTCTGGGAATTCTGCCAGTTCCTAAGTAGGCATCTTTTAGCTGCCAAAATAATTATATGGAGAGTAGTGTGGTGTTCAAAAGTTGCTGATAGATCATGGAAAAGCAAAGCTTCTGGGGAGAGGGTGATGTCAAATCGGCCTTTGACCTGTAACAATTTAACTAACGTTTCCCA
This sequence comes from Phyllomedusa bahiana, assembly GCA_025379985.1. Classification (NCBI taxonomy): domain Eukaryota; kingdom Metazoa; phylum Chordata; class Amphibia; order Anura; family Hylidae; genus Phyllomedusa; species Phyllomedusa bahiana. Next base: position 47,693 of record JAODAL010006413.1, on the reverse strand, counting down.
AAAAACTTGCGTGCTAGGGCAATTCCACATACCATGGATCAGGTCAGTTTTTGGTTGAAGGCATTTAGGGCACGTTATTTTAAATTGAAAATTATTTACCCAAAAACACAGACAAAGACCATAATTACAGCTCAATGGCTGGACAATAGACTAAAGCCAGTAGGAGGCAATGTAAGCCCCAGTGTTACCTGGTAGAAATGTAACAGGTGCAGATAACTAATGAGCAGTAGCTCACACACCCCTCCACTTGGGGAGCAACTTAATAGTAAAAAACTGCACACTGGATAAGTACCATTTCACATCAGTATGCAAAAAAGCCACAATATCATAGAGGGGAGACTGCGCAAATGGAAAAATACTGATAAGACAACAGCTCACATACCTTCTAAGTATCAAGAGGTTGGCTTTTTGCATATTGTTGTGAACTGGTACCCAATGTGCAGTATTTTTGCATTTGTGAAGTCTCCCCTTGTATGATATTGTTGCTTTTTCAGCATACTGGCATGAACTGGTGCTTATCCAGACTTGTCCAGTATGAAGTAAAGCCACAATATCATACAACGGGAGACTGTACAAATGCAAAAATACTGCACATTGGATAAGTATCAATTCATTCCAGTATAATAATAATAATAATAATCTTTATTTATATAGCGCCAACATATTCCGCAGCACTTTACAATTTGGAGGGTAAACGTACAGACATTACACATTAAAAGTACTTACAGATGAGACACAAGGTGTGAGGGCCCTGCTCGCAAGAGCTTACAATCTATTAGGGTGTACGGGAGAGACGAAGGGCAAGAAGTGCTAGATTTACAATGGTCCAGCCATGTGACATAAATATGGGGTTGTTTTACATAGAATTCGGATGAACCTGCCACCCTCTATATACATCTATATACAGTTAAGTGCCGAAACAAGTATGCAAACAAGCCACCCCCTCATGCATAGAAGATGTGTGAGTTGTCTTATCAGTATTTTTTACATTGTGCTCTCTCCCCTTGCACAATATTGTGGCTTTTCTGCATACTGGTGTGAACTGGTACTTAACCAATGTTCCAATGTGCAGTTTTTTTTTGTATTTGTACAGTCTTCCCTTGTATGATATTGTGGCTTTTTTTGCATACTTGTGTGAACTGGTACTCATCCAATGTGCAGTTCTTTATTATTGCTCTCTAGTTATGTATAGATAGCATTGGGGCTTATATCGCCTCCTACTCGGATCAGTCTATTGTCCAGCCATCAAGCTTTAAGTATGTTCTTTGTCTGTGTTAGAGTGCAACTACCTTCAATCCCCATAGAGGTGCCAGCTGTACTTGTTATACTCAATGGAATTCAGTAGCTGCTTTAAGTTATCGTTGGTCTCTTTCATGTGCACAGACTGTGCTACAGGAAGAGATGGAAGACGGTTTCCAATGTGCAAAAGCACAGCACTTTTGAGGCATAAGAGTTCTATATTGTAACTAAAATGGATAAAATAATAGCAGTTTTATGTAACAGTAGCTTGAAATGTATCCCACGAAGTCTGAAATATTTCCAATGCTCAACCTTTGTGACTGGGCTTTATATGCATTTGAAACCAATTTACAAGTTTACACCCACTATGTAAAAAGCCCCATCTGCAGGTTTTTCTCACTATCTGACCTGAAATCAGAATAAACCTTCCCCGTTTTAGTCAATTAGGAACCAAAATTATTTGCCAAATGGCAGAATAATGAGAGAGAGATTTTTTTAAGGGCATTTTATACAGGTTCCACTCAGAACAGGCCTCACCATGGTTGACCAAAGAAGTTGAGCGCAAGTGCTCAGCATCATATCCAGAGCTGAGTGCTGCCAGCATTGCTGCAGAGGTTACAGGGGTGAGCGGTCAGCCTGTCAGTGCTCAGACCATATGATGCACCTGTATCAAATTGGTCTGCATGGCTTTCGTCCCAGAAGTGTAATGGGTGTCCCTCTCCCTGAGCGCCTGGCAGGGACGGGCAGCGCCGCTGTCCGTACTACGGGCCACGGGCGCACCCATTCCATCCACTTACTTGACCACGCTCCTGCACTGCTCCCTTCCTCTGCCGGCCGGAACGCGCGTGCGCGCCCCCTAGCGCGCGCGCATGCTCGTTCATGTAAATTTAAAGGGCCAGCGCGCCAGTAATTGGATAATTGCCGGGCGCTGACCCTATATAGTTTTTGGATCCACGTCACTTCCCTGCTGGATCTTTGTTGCCTCCGTGCCCTAGAAAAAGCGTTATTATTGTTCCTGTCTCTACCGTGTACCAGACCTCCGCCTACGTTTCTCGACTCTGAAACTTTGCCGCCTGCCCTGACCTACTGCCTGTCCCCGACTACGTCTATGCCTCACGACTTTGTACTACGCTTCACCTCGGCTGCCTCCGCAAGCAAGTCACGTCAGGGGTAGCGACCTGGTAGAATCCCGCCGCAGCAAGTCCATCCCGCTTTGCGGCGGGCTCTGGTGAAAACCGGGACCTACTTAGATTCCGCTCCCTGGCGTGGCTTACACCATCGCTTGCGGTGGTCCAGTGGATCCACTATCTCGGCCGTTACAGCGAGATCCAGCCATGGATCCGGCCAAGGTGCCCCTGCCTAGTATTCCGAACCTTACAACCGTTGTCGACCAGCAATCACAACAGATCGCACAACAGGCACAGCAAATGGGCCAGCTTTCCGCCATGATGCGGCAACTCCTGGCGTCCCAGCAGCAGTCGCCAATTCCGCCGGTGGACTGTGGTGACTGTGGACCTGCAGGCCTTCCTCCAGGAGTTCCGCGGCGTCTTTGAAGAGCCAGCGCGTGCATCATCTGCCGAGACGGCACTTCTAAATCTACGCCAGGGTGACTCCTCTGTGGGGGATTACGTGGTACAGTTCCGGACCCTGGCTTCGGAACTTTCCTGGAATGATGCCGCTCTTTGCGCCACCTTCAAGAAGGGCCTATCCAGTAGGGTCAAGGACGCTCTCGCAGCAAGAGACCTCCCATCTTCTCTGGGCAAATTAATCTGCCTGGCCACCCTCATTGACGTGCGCTTCGCTGAAAGACAGGAGGAGCTCCGTCAAGAACGAGATTCTGCGCACCCACGCCGACTACCTCGTCTGGCTCCAGTGTTCCAAAGGTCGTTGCAACCGCTTCCACCAGCCTCCAGTGAGGAACCCATGCAGGTCGGAGCAGGAGCTGTTCAGCCGTCGCTTGGAGGACTTATGTCTCTACTGTGCCAGTCCGGATCATTTTCGCATAATTTGCCCGATGAGTCCTCAGCCTGCGGGATACGCTCGCACCTAGGTTCCATGGGAGTGGCGTTCCTAGGTGCTAATTCTTCCTCTCCACGTTTGATGATTCCGGTGGAGGTCACGTCTGATGCTGGTCTCTTGTTCCGGATGCAGCTCTTCCTGGACTCAGGGTCTGCCGGGAATTTTATCCACGCTTCTCTGGTTTCCCGTTACCGCCTGCCTGTACTTCGCCTGGAAAAGCCTTTGGTCATTTCCTTGGTCAGTGGAGAACTCCTTAAAGATCCCATTCAGTTTATCACCCGGCCGGTGTCTCTCCGCATAGGGATCCTGCACAAGGAGGAGATCTCTTTCCACGTATTGCCTCGGTCTTCCTCGGCGATCCTATTGGGGCTTCCCTGGCTGCAACGTCACGCCCCTAAGCTTGACTGGAAGACAGGAGAAGTCCTGCGTTGGGGACCGGAGTGCCAGGATCGCTGTTTGGTGACCCCTCGCCCGGTGTCTACCACTTCTCCGCGGTTGCCCGCTACGCCTCTGCCAGGCCTACCAGCGGAGTACCAGGATTTCGCGGACGTCTTTTCGGAGAAACAGTCTGAGACACTGCCGCCCCATCAGCCTTATGACTGCCCGATTGACCTCCTCCCTGGCACTAGCCCCCCTCGGGGAAGGGTCTATCCGTTGTCTATGCCCGAGATGCATGCCATGTCGGCATACATTCAGGAAAATATGCAGAAGGGCTTCATTCGCAAGTCTTCCTCTCCGGCCGGTGCGGGGTTCTTTTTTGTGCAGAAGAAGGCCCTCACCAGGAAGAACGCGAACCCGAGATGTTGGCCTCCGGAGGCTGAAAAGGCGTTCAACGAACTAAAGATTGCCTTCTCCTTGGTGCCTGTCTTGGTCCGGCCAGATCCCGAGAAACCGTTCTCCTTGGAGGTGGATGCCTCTTTCGTGGGGGCAGAGGCGGTCCTCACACAGAAAAGCCCCAATGGCAAGACTCTCATGTGCGGGTTTTTCTCCAGGACCTTTTCGTCGGCGGAGCTGAACTATGCCATTGGGGATCGGGAGCTCTTGGCCATCAAGTTAGCCTTGGAGGAATGTCGACATCTACTGGAAGGGGCTCGTCACCCATTTGACATCTTTACTGATCACAAAAACCTCCTGTATCTTCAGACGGCCCAGCATCTAAACCCGCGTCAAGCCAGGTGGTCTCTGTTCTTCTCACGCTTTGACTACCGCATTCACTTTCGGCCTGCCGAGAAAAATGTTAAGGCTGACGCCCTCTCCCGTGCCTCGGATATTGTTGGTGAAGATCCGGTGTCACAGCACATTATTTCTCCCCAACGGTTGGTTCACGTGGCCCCTGTAGATGTCCAAAGCATTCCCATGGGCAAGACTTATGTGCCTCCGGCGCACAGTTAAAGGATACTGGAGTGGGGGCATAGCTCCCTGTTGGCTGGTCACCCAAGAATACGGAAGTCCTATGCTCTGATCTCTCGACACTACTGGTGGCTGACTCTGGCACAAGGCGTCAAGGACTTCACCCTCTCCTGTGTCACGTGTGCTCAAAACAAGGTCCCACACCACAGGCCCGCAGGTCTCTTACTGCCGCTGCCCGTTCCAGATACTCCTTGGACACACATAGCCATGGATTTCATCACGGACCTACCGGTTTCTTCAGGGAATTCTGTCATCTGGGTGGTCACGGACCGATTCTCAAAGATTTTCCATATTGTGCCTCTTCCCGGGCTGCCGTCTGCTCCACTATTGGCCGGTCACTTCTTCCGGCATATTTTCTGTCTACATGGGTTACCTTCGCACATCGTCTCCGATCGGGGCGTTCAATTCTTATCCCGATTTTGCCGTGCGCTGTGTTCCCGTCTGCAAGTCAAGTTAGACTTTTCATCGGCCTACCACCCTCAGTCCAATGGGCAGGTGGAGAGAGTGAACCATATCCTGGGAGAATACTTGCGTCATTTCGTATCCGGACGTCAGGACAACTGGGCTGAGCTGCTCCCCTGGGCCGAGTTCTCGTATAACCATCGTGATTCGGATGCAGCCGGCGTCTCTCCATTTTTTGTGGTCTATGGCCGTCACCCGCACCCCCCCCTTCCCCTGCCAAACTAAGTCGGAGATGGATCAAGTCCATCTGGCAAGAAACTCGTCGTTTCCTACTTCGGCCTCGGCTCGTATGAAGTCTCAGGCAGACAAAAGGAGAAGACCTGCCCCGACATTCCGCCCAGGGGACAAGGTCTGGCTATCCTCGAAGTAGGTGCGCCTGAAGATTCCCAGTTACAAGTTTGGGCCCTCGCTTCCTAGGACCCTTTAAGGTGCTCCGGCAGCTCAACCCGGTGACGTACAAACTCTGCTTACCTCCATCGCTCCGGATCCAAAACTCTTTCCATGTCTCCCTTCTCAAGCCTCTGGTCCTGAACCGGTTTTCTCAGAAGAATGTATCGCCTCCCCCGGTAGCTGATTCTGCTGACATCTTCGAGGTAAAAGACATCCTGGCCATGAAGACTGTCAGAGGGAAACGTTTCTTCCTCATGGATTGGAAGGGCTTCGGACCCGAGGAGAGATCCTGGGAGCCAGAATCGAATATCCTGAATCATGATCTCATCCGCAGGTTCCTGCAGCCTAAAAAGGAGGGGAGGTCTAAGGGGGGGGTACTGTAACGGGTAGCGCCGCGTCCCGGTCCGCGGGTCACGGGCGCACCCGTGTTCCTATCCCTGAGCGCCCGGCGGGGACGGGTGGCGCCGCTGTCCATACTACGGGCCGCGGGAGCACCCGTTCCATCCACTTACCTGACCACGCTCCTGCACTGCTCTCTTCCCCTGCCGGCCAGAACGCGCTCATTCATGTAAATTTAAAGGGCCAGTGCACCATTAATTGGATAATTGCCGTGCGCTGACCCTATATAGTTTTTGGATCCACGTCACTTCCCTGCTGGATCTTTGTTGCCTCCGTGCCCTAGAGAAAGCGTTATTGTTGTTCCTGTCTCTACCGTGTACCACACCTCCGCCTACGTTTCTCGACTCTGAACCTTTGCCGCCTACCCCGACCTATTGCCTGTCCCCGACTACGTCTACGCCTCACGTAGAGCAAGCAAGTCGAGTCATGGGTAGCCAAATGGTAGACTCCCGCTGCAGCAAGTCCATCCTGCTTTGCGGCGGGCTCTGGTGAAAACCGGGCCCTACTTAGATTCCGCTCCCTGGCGTGGCTTACACCAATGCTTTCAATGGTCCAGTGGATCCACTATCTCGGCCGTTACAAGAAGTAATTCTCTTCTAAAGATGATGCACAAGAAAGTCTGCAAACAGTTTGCTGAAGACAAGGAGACTAAGGGTATGGATTACTGGAACCATGTCCTGTACTTTGATGAGACCAAGATAAACTTATTTGCTTCAGATGGTGTCAAGCCTGTGTGGTTGCAACCAGTTGAGGAGTACAAAGACAAGTGTGTCCTACTTACAGTCAAGCATGGTGATGGGAGTGTCATGGTTTGGGGCTGCATGAGTGCTGCCAGCTGTGGGAAGCTACAGTTCATTGAGGGAACCATGAATGCTAACATATACTTGACATACTGAAGCAGAGCATGATCCTCTCACTTCTGGGCCACAGGATAGTATTCCAACACCTCCAAGAAGACCACTGCCTTACTAAAGAAGATCAGCGTAAAGCTGCTGGACTGGCCAAGCATGTCTCCAGACCTAAACCCTATTGAGCATCTGTGGGGCATCCTCAAACAGAAGGTGGAGGAGCTGAAGGTCTCTAACATCCTCCAGCTCCGTGATGTTTTCATGGAGGAGGAAAGAGGATTCCAGTGGCTGCAACCTGTGAAGCTCTAGTGACCTACATGCCCAAGAGAGTTGAGGCAGAGCTGGAAAATAATGGCGGACACACAAAATATTGACACTTTGGGCACAATTTGTCCATTTTCACTTTGGAGTGTACTCACTTTTGTTGTTACTTAGGGTTGTACTTACTTTTGTTGCCAGCAGTTTAGACATTGTAACTATGTGTTGAGTTATTTTGAGGACACACCAAATTTACACTGTTATACAAGCTGGACACTGACTACTTTACACTGTATCGAAGTGTCAGATCTTCAGTGTTGTCCCATGAGAATATATAATTCCACATGTACAAAAATGTGAGGGTGTACTCACTTATTTTAGATAAGCTGTTGGGAAACTACAACTCCCATCATGCCCAATGTTATAGATTATATAAATGCATGATGGGAGTTGTAGTTTCCCAACAGCTGGGGGCCGCAGTTTGAGACCCCTGCTATACATACACAAGTGAGTTTAACAGTGTAAATTTAATGTGACCTTAAAATAACTCAACACAGCCATCAATGTCTAACCCGCTGGCAACAAAAGTGAGGACACCCCTAAGTCACAACAAAAGTGAGTACACACTTAAGTGAACATGTACCAATTGTGCCAATAATCATTTTCCAGCACTTCCTTAACTTTTTTGTTTCTAGATTGAAACCATATTTAGAATTTCCACCAACCATGCACCTTTCATGATCCGCCTGCTGTTCTTATACTGAAATATCCTACAGTGAGACTTCCATCTTTTAATTGATAAGTTTTATATATTTTTTTTGTGGCTGCCAATATGCTTCCCTGTTTTGCTTGTTTGCTATTTAGACTATGGCCAGCACATCCATTTTGAAAAATAAGTATATAGATGCACACTGTTGTGGCAGCCAAAAGCAATGCAAGACAACACAATATCAGCGGCACTCTATAGGCACTAAAAACAGTCAAAGGGGACGTAGTAATTTTTGGGAAAATGCTACTTTGAAATATATGAAAATGTTGAGGTTCTTAGTGTAAATTTTTGATCAAAACTGTAAATGCCCACCTACCAACGGCAAGGTGACCTCAATTCAGGTGGGAACCTACAGCGTGCACCTATATACTTATTTTTCAAAGTGGATGTGTTGACCATATTTTGTTTTTAGACTGTTTGCTTGGGGAAGTGGCTGGCCCCCATCTTGGGTTATGCACTCCACCAATCTGCACAGGTTTCTTAATCAGATCAGGTTATAGCTGGAATCTTCTCTCCCTGAAATGTGGAGGTCTGAACAGACACCAAGGGCCACATGTATGAAAACTGTCCAGGTCTTAAATTCACTTTGTTGTCCATAGCAACCAATCAGAGCTCATAGCAACCAATCAGAGAGCCCCTTTCATTTGACATAGTGCTCTGGAAAAATGATAGGGGCACTCTGATTGGTTGCTATGGGCAGCAAAGTGAATTTTAGACCTAGACATTTTTCATACATGTGGCCCCAAGAGAGGTAACATTTATTGTAGGTTCCCATCTGTATTGGGGTCACCTTGCCATTGGTAGGTGGGCATTTACAGTTTTGATCAAAAATGTGCATTAAGAAACTCAAAATTTTCATATATTCCAAAGTAGCAGAAATGCTTTTCCAAAAAATTCCTATGTCCCCGTTGACTGATTTTTTAGTTCTTGTAGAGTGCTGCTGATATTGTGTTGTGTTCAGAGGTGTAACTTCAAGCTCTTGGTCCCTAGTACACAAAATGAATTGGGCCCCCCAGCTACTATGTGCCATTTAGAATACTGGTATCTACTTATGTGGCAGAAGGGCTTTTGGGTCCCCTCAGGCTGCAGGGCCCGGTAGCAACTGCTACCACTGCACCCCCTGCAGCTATGCCCCTAGTTGTGTTGGTTTGTTATTTAGTCCACCCATGTTGCTACACTTGACCAGAAGCAGGGGTTTAAAAAAAGTGTCATTGATCCATTAAAGAGGTTTTGCCACGATCTCATCTCATACCTCCTGTATCCAGCTCTTCAGCTCTGTGTGCTCAGAAGGGGGCGTGTGTGGTTTGTTTGAATTGCCTATCATGTGACCCAGCAGGATGACATCCCCAGGCCTTTCCTCTCTATAGTCAAAGAAAGGTCTCTCACGCAAGAGAAATAATATCGGGCACCAAGGGGTTAAAACTTCCTTATCTATGCACTTATATTCCTTCAAGCCACAACAACATGGATCACTTTCAACTGAAAAAGACCTCCTCCAAGTCCCTTGGTGGTGCTCAGCAATATGAAAGGTAAGCAGAGTCCATTGAGCAATAGGACTCTGACGGGTGGTATGAAAATGCCAACAATTGTTTCGCGCGATCCCACGCTTCCTCTGGGCATAACAGGAGGTGACGCAACAGCGCCTTAAGAACCTCCCCACGGCCGTGTCGTCATCATATTCCGGCACAAAAACAACAACACAATATAGCAACAACACATAATAATTACAACACGTTACATTACAAACATTTCAACACTGATCATAAAAACGAAGACAGGTAATTTTTATCATTAAGTCCCAATACACCTAACGCTTCTGTGCGCAGTATCCACTGCGCTTCACATTGGAGAAGTCGAGTATGGCGATCGACCCCATTCCCTGATGTCATAATTCTTTGTAAGCCTGCAAACGAAATTGTAGTGATATCGTCATTATGGACCTCACTCAAATGTGACAAAAACCGAGGGGCTCCCTTCTTTGTCTTCACAGAATATATATGCTCCCTAAGTCTAATAAATAAGGGACGGATCCTTTTTCCTATGTAGAACCGTCCACACGTGCACCAAAGAACGTAGACTACAAAATTTGAGCGACATGTTATCAAGTCATTAACTACATGTGTCACGGAGCCCATTCTTAAAACTCTCCCTGTTTTCATCATATTACAAAATGAACAACTACCACATCTATGATTCCCTTTCGGATCTCTATCCCTTAGCCAATTAGACCTGTTCATGCTAGGTAGTTTACCCCGTACCAATTCATCCCTCAGATTACGACATCTGCGAAAAGTGATGATAGGATTTAAATGTGTCTTTTGCTTCAAATCCTCATCACTACTTAATATATGCCAATTTTTTCTTATGGCCTTCTTTATCACATCAGACATGTTACTGTGTTGGAATGACAAGACTGGTCTTTCATTGTCCTTTTTGGCTCGTTTTTTATACAAGAGCTTATTTCGATCTTTATTAATAGCTCTAGTAAATGCCTTAGATATCAAGTCTTCATCATAACCCCTATCTCTCAATCTTTTTACCAATTCTAATGACTGTTCTAGAAAATCACTATACTCACTGTTATTGCGTCTAAGTCTCAAAAATTGACCATACGGCAGAGAACTATGTACATGTTCTGGATGAAAACTTTGATAGTGTAACAGTGCGTTAGTTGATGTTGGTTTTCGGTAACCTTTTGTTATTATTCGTTCATTGTTTATCAATATTTCTACATCTAGAAACACAAGAGACTTGTCTCCAAATACAGAGGTAAAATCCATATTCACCTCATTGTTATTAATATACCCAATAAATTCCTGAAACTGTTCCTCTGTTCCTGACCAAATCACCAGAATGTCGTCTATAAAACGGGACAAATGGGCTATATATTTCAAAAATTAATTCTTTACACTCTAAATATAATTTTCCTCCCAGTGTGCGAAGAACAAATTCGCAAATGTCGGCGCCACTGGGGTGCCCATGCCAGTTCCTGTCTTCTGTGTGTACCATACCTCATTAAATGTGAACGCATTATGGCTTAAAACAAAATTTAGAGCCTCAATAATAAATTCAATTTGCTGACTATCACGATTTGTCCTACCTAGAAAATACCTGATAGCAATCAGACCATCATTATGACAGATTTTAGTATAAAGACTTACGACGTCAATTGTCACAAGCCTAAAATCAGGGGACACTGATAGGCTATTCAGATTTTGTAATAATGTCTTCGTATCCAGAAGAAATGAGGGGACACTCATAAGGATAGGTCTCAACACCCAATCCAGATATTGAGACAGTGGTTCGGTGATAGAACCTCTGCCTTCCACAATAGGACGACCCGGCGGTTGCGTTAATGATTTATGTATTTTGGGTAGAAAATACCAATTTGGTTTGGATGGCTTAAGAGGAAACAATTTATCGGCTAGATGTTTAGAAAAAAACCCAATGGTTTTTCCTTTAGATAACAATGACCGTAGACCATTCATATAAGAACCTGTGGGATCTACTTGTAACTTCTCATAGGTATTCACATCACTCAATTGACGCATGGCCTCAGCCTCATAATAGCTATGGTCCATGAGTACAATATTACCCCCCTTGTCAGCGGGCTTCAACACTACATCTCTATTCTCTTTCATATCTTTCAATGCTTTCAATTCTTCAGAAGTAAGGTTCTGGATGACATCAGGATAAACCAATGCTTTTACATCTTGCAAAACAGCTCTATTAAAATTAAACAGTGCTGAGCCCGGTGGCAAGGGGGGAAAAAACGTACTTCTTATGCCTCTAGTAAAATGTTCGGAGACAATCTGAGAGTCACTCATTTCATTAGGATCCATATCAAGTAGATCCAACAAATCAAATAGTACTTTCCGGTCTGTAAGAGAAATATTGTCTCCAACACAAAAACCTAAGTTACTAATCCTTGTACTCTGTTCACCTCCGTAAACAACATCATTATTATCTTGTCTATTCTTAAAGATTTTAAATAGATTGATGAAGACTTGATATCTAAGGCATTTACTAGAGATATTATTCAAGATCGAAATAAGCTCTTGTATAAAAAGCGAGCCAAAAAGGACAATGAAAGACCAGTCTTGTCATTCCAACACAGTAACATGTCTGATGTGATAAAGAAGGCCATAAGAAAAAATTGGCATATATTAAGTAGTGATGAGGATTTGAAGCAAAAGACACATTTAAATCCTATCATCACTTTTCGCAGATGTCGTAATCTGAGGGATGAATTGGTACGGGGTAAACTACCTAGCATGAACAGGTCTAATTGGCTAAGGGATAGAGCTCCGAATGGGAATCATAGATGTGGTAGTTGTTCATTTTGTAATATGATGAAAACAGTGAGAGTTTTAAGAATGGGCTCCGTGACACATGTAGTTAATGACTTGATAACATGTCGCTCAAATTTTGTAGTCTACGTTCTTTGGTGCACGTGTGGACGGTTCTACATAGGAAAAACGATCCGTCCCTTATTTATTAGAATTAGGGAGCATATATATTCTGTGAAGACAAAGAAGGGAGCCCCTAGGTTTTTGACACATTTGAGTGAGGTCCATAATGGCGATATCACTACAATTTCGTTTGCAGGCTAACAAAGAATTATGACATCAGGGAATGGGGTCGATCGCCATACTCGACTTCTCCAATGTGAAGCGCAGTGGATACTGCGCACAGAAGCGTTAGGTATATTGGGACTTAATGATAAAAATGACCTGTCTTCGTTTTTATGATCAGTGTTGAAATGTTTGTAATGTAACGTTTTGTAATTATTATGTGTTGTTGCTATATTGTGTTGTTGTTTTTGTGCCGGAATATGATGATGACACGACTGTGGGGAGGTTCTTAAGGCGCTGTTGCGTCACCTCCTGTTATGCCCAGAGGAAGCGCGGGATCGCGTGAAACAATTGTTGGCGTTTTCATACCACCCGTCTGGTCCGTCCTATGCCGCAGTAATATGATTGTGCAATAAAGTATCGGAAACCCGGAATTGGTGAGTGCCGCTTTACTTTTCCTATTGCTCAAAGAAAGGTCTGTTTAGGTAAAGCATTGGGTCCTAGGTTCAAATCCCTGCAGGAACCAAACCTGTGTGTTTTTTTCTCTTTATCAATGCACAGACCTGATGGAGTTTTTTTTTTTATTATTTGCACCGTTTGACTAATTACTAAGGAGCACAGAGGACAGGAGTAGAATGACAGCACCTGGGGTTTGAACACTCAGTAGCTGCCTGAGAGCAGAGGTGATGTCTGAGCATGTGCGACCATGATTGAGGAGCTCTCAGCCCTGGTTGTATCCCCTGGAGATGAGCAGTAAACAATAGATCACTAAAGGAGCAGCTATGACAATAACGGTGCAGAATTTTTAATAATAATGAATGGTGAGAATGTTTGTTATTTCATTTGCAAGCTTCCCACGTCAATTTTACTTTGTAGCAAAACCCCTTTAACTAAACGAGCCAATTTCTGGATCACAAATGCTGTATTCAGGCAATTGCTTGATGGTATTAACAGAGTGTGATTAAAAATTGAATTTTACGTCCATGTTGTCCCTTGTTAAAGAGCAAAGAGCGGGACTGAGCGGTGTTGATGTTGATAGTGAACTGGATTAGAACAGTAATCCAACAGAACTAATATCGGCAAGACACGGGTCATTGAGTAACCCTTCAAGACTGTCCCGGAACAATGGCAAAGAAAAAACAGGTCTTTTGTTACAGATAAAATTTTGATTTCGGTTTCATCTTTGCCGGCTGCCTAATAATTTACACCTCAACAATTGGAAGGTAGATAGGAAGACGGCGGATGATTAAGGGCCGGTCGCATAACAATGGACGGATTGATTCTTTAACACTATTGCAAATCTGGGGTGGGAAACTTAACCCCCCCCCCCTCCCCTTATCACTTTGTATTTTTAAGGATCAAAAGAAAAACGAGAAAAGAAAAGGTTTTTTGGATGGAAAAGAGAAACGGCCTTAATACTGAAGAAAGGACGTACAGAGCAGAGTGATGTCACCCCGACTTCAGACTGGGAGTGAAGAAAGACTCTGTTATGTTCAATCCTTTACTTTCAACTGTTCTCACACTGACCGTAGAACAATGTCCTGGTTGTGAATCAAACAAGGAACGAGGCCTCGCAGCAGGGAATGGTGGGCACAATGGAGGCCGACCAAGCTTTCTTCTGACTAACACAGGCAAAAGGCACTCGTCCTCTGGCAGCAGAATTGTTAGATTTTCTGGGCTTGATAATCAGGGGTCAACTTTGTAGGTAACACAATGTTCTACACTCAGAACTTGATCCGAACTCAATCTTCCTATTCTACCATATTTTAGATGCAATTAATAAGAAATATAGTAGTTATGTTCTTGTACATAGGAGGCAGTATTATAGTAGTTATATGCTTGTACATAGGAGGCAGTATTATAGTAGTTATATGCTTGTACATAGGGGGCAGTATTATAGTAGTTATATTCTTGTTCATAGGGGCAGTTTTTATAGTAGTTATTTCTTGTACATAGGAGCAGTATTATAGTTTAGATTTCTTGTAATAGGAGGCAAGTATTTGTAGGTAACACATTTACATAGACTCAGAATTATCGTATTAATCTTCCTTTCTACTATAGAGGGCAATTAATAGTATAGTAGTTATATTCTTGTACATAGAGGGCAGTATTATAGTAGTTATATCTTGTACATAGGGGGCAGTATTATAGTAGTTATATTCTTTGTACATAGAGGCAGTATTATAGTAGTTATATTCTGTACATAGGAGGCAGTATTATAGTAGTTATATTCTTGTAGATAGGGAGCAGTATTATAGTAGTTATATTCTTGTATATAGAGGCAGTATTATAGTAGTTATATTCTTGTACATAGGAGCAGTATTATATTAGTTATATTCTTGTACATAGGAGGCAGTATTATAGTAGTTATATTCTTGTACATAGGAGCAGTATTATAGTAGTTATATCCTTGTACATAGGAGCAGTATTATAGTAGTTATATCCTTGTACATAGGAGCAGTATTATAGTAGTTATATCCTTGTACATAGGAGCAGTATTATAGTAGTTATATCCTTGTACATAGGAGCAGTATTATAGTAGTTTTATCTTGTACATAGGGAGCAGTATTATAATAGTTATATCCTTGTACATAGGGCAGTATTATATAGTTTATATCTTGTACATAGCAGCAGTGTTATAGTAGATATATTCTTGTACATAGGAGCAGTATTATAGTAGTTATATTCTTGTACATAGGAGCAGTATTATAGTAGTTATATTCTTGTACATAGGAGCAGTATTATAGTAGTTATATTCTTGTACATAGGAGGTAGTATTATAGTAGTTATATTCTTGTACATAGGAGGCAGTATTATAGTAGTTATATTCTTGTACATAGGAGTAGTATTATAGTAGTTATATTCTTGTACATAGGGGCAGTATTATAGTAGTTATATTCTTGTACATAGGGGCAGTATTATAGTAGTTATATTCTTGTACATAGGAGATAGTATTATAGTAGTTATATTCTTGTACATAGGAGGCAGTATTATAGAAGTTACATTCTTGTATATAGAGGCAGTATTATAGTAGTTATATTCTTGTACATAGGGACAGTATTATAGTAGTTAGATTCTTGTACATAGGGGCAGTATTATAGTAGTTATATTCTTGTACATAGGGGGCAGTATTATAGTAGTTATATTCTTGTAGATAGGGGCAGTATTAAAGTAGTTATAAACTAGTACATACGGGCAAGCAAAATAGTAGTTATATTCTTGTACATAGGGGGCAGTATTATAGTAGTTATATTCTTGTACATAGGGGCAGTATTATAGTAGTTATATTCTTGTACATAGGGGGCAGTATTATAGTAGTTATATTCTTGTACAATGGGGGCAGTATTATAGTAAAAAGCAAACGCACAAAAGTGCTATACCGGCTTCACAACGAAGAGGAGAAAATCCGAGACGACGGGGGATGAGATAAAATCCAGAAGAAACTTTATTCACATGCTCAGAACGGGATACAAAAATGGATTGTAGCTTATTGTGGCATGGTAACCAGCAGCTAAAGATATTGCACAGACTGCCGACGCGTTTCGGGAACTAGTCCCTTACTCTTGGTTCCATTGTGCACCAAGAGTAATTAATTTTTTTAAAAAATAGCATGTGAATAAAGTTTCTTCTGGATTTTATCTCATCCCCCGTCGTCTCGGATTTTCTCCACTTCGTTGTGAAGCCGGTATAGTGACGCGCCGGACTGGGGCCCCGCCCCCTCGGGGGAGGTGCGACATGACCCGGCTCGATGGGCGTGTCCGGAGCGCATGATGCGTTTGGGGGCGTGGCTAACAGTGCGGACGTGCGGGCGAGGTTATTTAAGCCCCGCCCGTCGGCACCGAGGAGCAGACAGTGCGGCGTGGGAGTGAATAGTCCCGCCCACCCGCCCTAAAAGAGGGTTATAGTGGTTTGGGGGGGTCAGAAGGGGAAAGTGCATATGTCATGGTGGCCGTAAGCGGCTGAGGTTCTTGGGGTTGGATGAATAATTGGGGAGGGAGTCCTTCGGGATAGGATTCCCTCAGCATTTTGGTATTGGGTCGGCCCGGCGAAGGGGGGCTCCTTCAGGGTGTTATCCCGGAGGAGCAAAATGGCGGAGCCATAAAGTATGGCTTTTGGGCCCCCGAGCCAGTGGAGTACGGCTGGGGGTAACGGTGGTTGTTCCCTTCGGGGATTTTGGTCGCCGGGCCGATGTTAGCTCCAAGGACCTCGGCCCCATGGACGGTTGTGTCTTTGTTTGTTGGGGATAGTGTTTTGGGGCGGTATATATACATATATATATATATATATATATATATATATATATATATTAGATTAATAGATACATTGGTTAAAATGGAGGCTTTATGTTTTGGGGTAAGGGTATTTGGAGGTATTCAATATATATATATATATATATTATATACTATATTTCAGGGAGTTTGTTATTTATGTATTTAGACTGGTTGTTATATTTATATGTTTGTATTGTTAATAAAACGGCTGCTGTGGCCAATTCATTCCAAGTCGGTAGTCAGTGTCATCACTGGTGTGGCCACGGTAGCAAAGAGACTAAAGGACGGGGAAAAAGGGAGGGGTGGTCTGGCTGTGTGTGTGACTTGACAGTTGAGTAGGGCAAAGCTACCTCAGCGATGCCTTGGGGTCAAGCACTTTTGTGCGTTTGCTTTTCACTGCCTTCGGGGGAGTTGTCGCCATTACCCCCGTTGCTCCATCGAGAGCTCTGGGCACAAGTGTAGGGCGTGGTTCTTCCTCTCTATTTTGCTCAGCATTATAGTAGTTATATAGTAGTTCTTGTACATATGGAGCAGTATTATAGTAGGTATATTCTTCTACATAGGGGGCAGTATTATAGTAGTTATATTCTTGTACATAGGGGGCAGTATTATAGTAGTTATATTTCTGTACATTGGGCGGAATTATTATAGTATTTATATTCTTTTACATAGGAGGTGGCAAGTATTATAGTAGTTATATTCTTGTTACATAGGAGGCAGTATTATAGAGTATATTCTTGTACATAGGGAGCAGTATTATAGTAGTTAAATTCTAGTACATAGGAGGCAGTATTATAGTAGATATATTCTTGTACATGGAGGCAGTATTATAGTAGTTATATTCTTGTACATAGGAGGCAGTATTATAGTAGTTATATTCTTGTACATAGGGGAGCAGTATTATAATAATTATATTCTTGTACATAGAAGGCAGTTTTATAGTAGTTATATTCTTTTACATAGAGAGCAGTATTTTAGTAGTTAAATTCTTGTACATAGGGAGCTAGTATTATAGTAGTTATATTCTTGTACATAGGGGGCAGTATTATAGTAGTTATATTCTTGTACATAGGAGGCAGTATTATAGTAGTTATATTCTTGTACATAGAGAGCAGTGTTATAGTAGTCAGATTCTTGTACGAAGGGGCAGTATTATAGCAGTTAGATTCTTGTACGTAGGGGCAGTATTATAGCAGTTATATTCTTGTACATAGGGAGCAGTATTATAGTAGTTATATTCTTGTACATAGGAGCAGTATTATAGTAGTTATATTCTTGTACATAGGAGGCAGTATTATAGTAGTTATATTCTTGTACATAGGAGCAGTATTATAGTAGTTATATTCTTGTACATAGGGGGCAGTATTATAGTAGTTATATTCTTGTACATAGAAGGCAGTATTATAGTAGTTATATTCTTGTACATAGGGGGCAGTATTATAGTAGTTATATTCTTGTACATAGGGGCAGTATTATAGTAGTTATATTCTTGAACATAGGGGCAGTATTATAGTAGTTATATTCTTGTACATAGGAGCAGTATTATAGAAGTTACATTCTTGTACATAGGAGCAGTATTATAGTAGAACAAAAGTTGAAGTTTTTCACTAATTGCATTCTCTATTCTATAGTCTGCCGTTGAAGAGTGAAGAAATCAGGTAATTAGAGGGACTTCAGAGGCTAACTGAGTTGAAGATAAACTTTCAAGAGCATACCATTGCTGAGAGAGGTAGTCAGACACACTAGCCTCGCCTGTTATATGGTAGAATAGTATAAGTTACCATGCCACTAAATTTAATTGCAGTTAGTAGTTCTTTAGCAAGCTTTTTTAATATAAAATTATTTAGCATCCTCATGTTTTTCATTGTTCAAATTTATTTTAAAAATCCGATCATTTTAGTATTTTATTGTTCTATTATAAGAGTGGAATATTTTGCATCGATTCCTGGCATAGTTTCAGACTACAGATCACATTCCACGCCACCCATGGAGATTTCTTAAGGAATATATCAGTTGATTGCTATTACCAAAAAGAGGTGACCTACTACTGACTATGTCCCCCGGGAAAAGAGCAGAGAATCTCTGTTGTGTTCCCACCTTCTGTTCCCTCATAATAATAGCGCTGAATGTGGGTGCAGGAATGAACTTACCCATTATACAGAAATGTATCTGGGAGATCACATTAAAATCTGTCCATCATACAGCATTTTAAAAGTTTCCAGCTTGCACCTAAACTTTTGAAGGTCACCAGCACCGAACAATTTGTTTTATTTTAAGTACAACAGACATGTAGCTAGAATATAAAATACAATTTATATTTCATTCAGATCCCAGTAGCCTGAAATGTAGTATGGAAATGTTAATGGTGCATCGCGGAGAAGATACAAGTAGTAGTTTCTGATGAAGGTGGTTGCTAGAAGTGAATTTGGCAATGCTACAGTCAATGGCAAACTATGTCATGTAGACCACTAATTACAATGGAAAAGTATTGGCACCCCTGCAATTCTGACAGATAATACTCAGTTTCTTCCTGAAAATGATTGCAATCACAAATTCAAATCATTGATCATTTTACCCAAAACTTCAAAAATGGGCCGGACAAAAGTATTGGCCCCCTCAGCCTAATACTTGGTAGCACAACCTTTAGCCAAAATAACTGCGAACAACCGCTTTTGGTGACCATCAATGAGTTTCTTACAATGCTCTGCTGGAATTTTAGACCATTCTTCTCTGGCAAACTGCTCCAGGTCCCTGAGATGTGAAGGGCGTCTTCTCCAAACGGCCATTGTGAGATCTCTCCACAGGTGTTCTATGGGATTCAGGTCTGGACTCATTGCTGCCACTTTAGAAGTCTCCAGTGCTTTCTCTCAAACCATTTTCTAGTGCTTTTTGAAGTGTGTTTTGGGTCATTGTCCTGCTGGAAGACCCATGACCTCTGAGGGAGACCCAGCTTTCTCATACTGGACCTACATTATGCTGCAAATGTGTTGGTCGTCTTCAGACTTCATAATGCCATGCACACGGTCAAGCAGTCCAGTGCGAGAGGCAGCAAAGCAACCCCAAAGCATCAGGGAACCTCCACCGGGTTCTTTTCTTTGAATGCCTCTTTTTTTTTTCCTGTAAACTCTATGTTGATGCCTTTTCCCATAAAGCTCTACTTTTGTCTCATCTGAACAGAGAACATTCTTCCAAAACGTTTTAGGCTTTCTCAGGTAAGTTTGGACAAACTCCAGCCTGGCTTTTTTATGTCTCGGGGTAAGAAGTGGGGTCTTCCTGGGTATCCTACCATACAGTCCCTTTTCAATCAGATGCCGAGGGATAGTACGGTTGACACTGTTGGACCCTCGGACTGCAGGGCAGCTGGAGCTTGTTTGGATGTTAGTCGCGGTTCTTTATCCACCATCCGCACAATCTTGCGTTGAAATCTCTCGTCAATTTTTCTTTTCCGTCCACATCTAGGGAGGTTAGCCACAGTGCCATGGGCTTTACATCTAGGGAGGTTAGCCACAGTGCCATGGCTTTATCATCTAGGTGTAGGTTAGCACAGTGCCATGGGGAGGTTAGCTTGATTGTTTGCCAATAGGGAGTAGCCCACACTTCGTCCATAGGGAGGTTATCCTCAGTGCCAGGGGATTTACATCTAGGGAGGTTAGCCACAATGCCATAGGGAGGTTATCCACAGTGCCAGGGGCTTTACATCTAGGGAGGTTAGCCACAGTGCCATGGGGAGGTTAGCCACAGTGCCATAGGGAGGTTAGCCACAGTGCCATAGGGAAGTTAGCCACAGTGCCATGGGGAGGTTAGCCACAGTGCCATGGGCTTTACATCTAGGGAGGTTAGCCACAGTGCCATGGGGAAGTTAGCCACAGTGCCATAGGGAGGTTAGCCACAGTGCCATAGGGAGGTTAGCCACAGTGCCATAGGGAGGTTAGCCACAGTGCCATGGGCTTTAAACTTCCTGATGACACTGTGCACGGTAGACACAGGAACATTCAGGTCTTTGGAGATGGACTTGTAGCCTTGAGATGGCTCAGGCTTCCTCACAAATTGGATTCTCAAGACAGTTCTTTGGTCTTCTTTCTTTTCTCCATGCTCAATGTGGTCACACAAGGACACAGGACAGAGGTTGATTCAACTTTAATCCATGTCAACTGGCTGCAAGTGGGATTTAGTTATTGCCAACACCTGTTAGGTGCCACAGGGAAGTTACAGGTGCTGCTGATAACACAAATTAGAGAAGCATCACATGATTTTTCAATCAGTGCCAATACTTGTGTCCACCCCCTATTTTATGTTTGGTGTGGAATTATATCCAATTTGGCTTTATGACAATTCTTTTTGTGGTTTTCCATTGAAGACAAATTAAATTAATATATTAATACCAAAGAATTTGTGATTACAATCATTTTCAGGAAGAAACTGAATATTGTCTGACAGAATTGCAGGGGTGCCAATACTTTTGGCCACCACTGTACCTCTTTAGGCAACTGGAATCAGATGTAGTGACAAAGCAGGTTCTCTCTCTCCACATACAGTTAGTGGGCTCTTCCGGATATGATGCACATTTAACCAATTAAATTTCTGCTCCTCTTGTAATGAATACCTGGAATTCTCCTGCCATGTGGTCCTCTCCTTCATATTCTATCTCTTGTGAGGCACTTGTTTTGCAAGGGCCGGTCAGCTGACCAGGTAATTCACATTTAAACCCATTAGAGAGGATTGGATAATGGCAGACTTCTCTATAAAACTTGCTGGGTTAGGTAATCTGGTGTAGATTATAGTGCTTATTTTGAGAGATTGTTCTGTCTCTACAGTTTGTCTAGTGTTTAGATAGTTTGTCTAGAGCATTCAGCTCTAAAGTCCTAGTAAACTTTTCATCCAGCCTAGCCTTGTTCTGTCAGATTATGTCATAGTCTTTGAGAATCTCAGTTTTTGTGTTCCAGAAATAGCACCTCCCCTGTCTATGTTTCCTGTATGTATTGGCAGATCAGGTGTGGTGATGAAGTGTAAGACTGTCTTTGTTGCCCATAGTAATCTATCAGAGTTCAGCTTTCATTTTTCCAGAGAACTATATGAAATAAAAACTGAGCTCTGATTGGTTGCAATGAGCTCTGATTAGTGGCTATGGGCTCTGATTGGTTGCTATGAGCGCTGATATGTCATTCTGGGCTATTATTAGTTGCTATGAGCTCTGATTGGTTGCTATGAGCAACAAAGACAGTATTACTTCTAGACAGTTTTTATACATAAGGCCTACAATGTTATTGTACCTAACTGGTCCCCCTCCAACTCCGCACATATCAGGGTTATAAATCCCTTTTATTCCAGAAGGATTTCTGAGGCCAATAGTTGTCCTGTGGTCAAACTTTTTCTAGAACCCCACCAATATGCAAGAATTGTATCTAATCATTGGAAAATCTGGTTACGGTGAGTGCCTTATTTTGACCCATTTATTTAAATGTGATTTTTGACCCTGTTTTTTGTGGAATATTTTTTATCTCGTTGACCCATGGTCCCATCTATTGAAATATAACATTATTTGTTTCATATGGTGAACGCTGTAGAGCAAAAAAATTCCCAACGCCAAATTTACATCTTTTTGGCTAGTTCATGTCCCCCAAAAAATTTTAAGAAACAGTGATTAAAAAAATGCATTTATCCCAAAATGGTACCAACAAAAACTACACCTGAGTTGTAAAAAAATGGCAGAAAATGGCGCTGCAGTACAAAGTTAAAAAATACAACTAGTTCTCCGATCAGGGGTGGTATTTTATAGTTAACCTCATTCACAAAACTTCAAAATGTGCCAACCACTTTAAATTGCTTTGTAGGTGGCATCTAACGCCACATTGCTTGTCAAAAATCTACCCCTCTTAGACGAGTAACCATTGGAGATGTGGAGCTTCTGTGGGCTTCCTTCTTCATATTTGGTGGAGCGAGACATTGTTTGTCCTTAAGTCATAGGGCATACCATCCTTTGGTCTACAACAATAGCCCCTCTTGTCCTTATAACTTGTTAAGTTACCCACTGCTACCTACACATTCTGACCAAAGCCAGATCCCAAGTAGCTGGAAATTGAAAAAGTTGCACTTCTCCTAATGTAATGGAGGTAGGTTACGCAGTTGAATTCAACGCTCTCATGGAGGAGCAGATTGCAGGCAGGATGGGAAACTTGCTTTCCTTAAACAAAAATTGGAAGAAATGGATAAATGACTTGATCTAATCATTGGAGAGCTCTAGGCTCTCCTAAGCCTACCTCCTAATTACCTACACTGCCCTCTCCAGAATCAAACTCCCACATTACCAATTCCCACAAGAAAACACCTTTTTGGATATAATTGGCCACAACAGCCAATTATACAACATGTTAATATATCGTTTTTATTAAGAAAAATTTGAAAATGGAAGGAGATCTTTGGAGTTACAAAATCTAGTGAAATGCTTCCAATAAACTGTCAGTGCTCTGAGTTCCTTACCCCCGGCCATCATCACTGGTTTGGAGGCACCATGAGCCACGATTGAGGGCTAAATTAACCACCAACTTACAAAAACCCCTATTCCCTCTAAGAACCTCACCACCTTCACCAGACCAAATTAAATGTTAGACATAAACTTAGGAGACTTTTATAGCCATAGTGAATCCCCCACCTCCAAATTTTCCCCTAACTCCATGGACCCCCAACCACCTAAATCTGCAATGACACCAACCATAAAGAAAGGGAGGGTGGGCAGGATTTCCACTGCTGACCCGGCACTCACTGCTCTCCCCCCGGCAGCGCGCACCAACAGCCGTATTAGGCTCTGCCCCTCGCCGGACGTCACTTCCTGCCTCCAAACTAGGTCATGGGAGCCTTCCTACAGTTTCCTTTTGTTCACTTTTTTTCCTACTGACGAGCCTATATCATGATTTTATGAAATGCGTACAGGGGTGTTCACATAAGGTGAGTAATAGGGCTAGGTAAGGGTAATTCTGTGGGGTCGTCCTTTTCGGGGCGGGTGCTCCACAGAGGGACAGACATTCTATTGAGGGCATATCAGGGTTATAAATCCTTTTTATTCCAGAAGGATTTCTGGGGCCAATAGATGTCCTGTGGTCAAACTATTTCTGTAACCCCACCAATGTACAAGAAACGTATCTAATCATTGGGAAATCTGGTTGTGGTGAGTTCCTTATTTTGACCCCTTTATGTAAAAGTGATTTTTGACCCTGTTTTTTGTGGAGCATTTTTGATCTCTTTGATATTTTTTTATATGATGATTTATTAAAAGTTATGTTTTATTTTATCCTTTGATTACGTCACTCGGTTATGGCAGTGATTGGTTGGTTTTCCATGATTTTCCGTAATTATTGCCTAGCAGTGTTCTCCTTCCCCCTTGCCTTGCCGGAGCCCAGCCTGGAGCTGTGGCATGAAGAGGTAGAGCAGTTCTCGTTCCTATTTGAGTACCTTTATATGTTCTTTTCAGCCAACTATTACAACATCTGTCTTACAAACCATCTTGATGGTCAACTATGATGATTACCTTGTTCTGTTTCTACAGGTTTTTTTAACAGTTGTAATTTCAGCAGTGCTATCTTGCATTTTATTTCAATGTATTTCCATACTCTAGGCCTTACGTATGAAAACTGTCTAGAAGTAGGACTGTGCTTGTTGCTCATAGCAACCAATAAGAGCCCATAGCAACCAATCAGAGCCCATAGCCACCAATCAGTGCCCATAGCCACCAATCAGAGCCCATAGCGACCAATCAGAGCTCATAGCACCCAATCAAAGACCATGACAACCAATCAGAGCTCATAGCATCCAATCAGAGCCCATAGCGACCAATCAGAGCTCATAGTGACCAATCAGAGCTCATAGCCACCAATCAGAGCCTATAGCCACAAATCAGAGCCTATAGCCACAAATCAGAGCTCATAACAACCAATCAGAGCCTATATCAACCAATCAGAGCCCATAGCAATCAGAGCTCATAACAACCAATCAGAGCCCAGAGCCACCAATCAGAGCCCAAAGACACCAATCAGAGCGCATAGGAACCAATCAGAGCCCATAGCCACCAATCAGAGCCCAGAGCAACCAATCAAAGCCCATAGGAACCAATCAGAGCCCATAGGAACCAATCAAAGCTCACCTTTTATTTCATATAGTGTTCTGTGAACATAAAAGCAGAGCGCTGATTGGTTGCTATGAGCTCTGATTCATTTCTATGGGCAACAAGGACTGTCATTCTGCTAGACAGTTTTAATATATATGGCCCTTTCTCTTTCTGGATTTCTGTATATTGCCTCAATATGCATAGTAATCCTTTTATCCTATACTTTGCTATTGGCATGTGCTTTTGTGTACTTTGTGTGAAAAGGTTCCCTGCAGCTAAGACCTTCCAGCCTTGTGGTGGGCTTCGGATGAAGAGCGGGGGCCCCTTAGTCTCCGCTCCCTGGCATCACATAGCGCCCTGGTGGTCTGCATCACATAGCAACGTCTCTCCAATGCGGTATGCTTTTTTGCCGCTGACACATTTTGGACAGGAAGTCCTTAATCGTAGCTTCACTCTATGCGCTGTCTCAAGGACTGTTCACCAGGACAGGGTGAGCTGACAAATACATATATTGTTTTCAGTGTAAATTTGATGTGACCTTAAAACAACTTAACACACAGCCATCAATGTCTAAACCGCTGGCAACAAAAGTGAGGACACCCCTAAGTGACAATAAAAGTGAGTACACCCCTAAGTTAAAGTGGACAAATTGTGCCCAGAATGTCAATATTTTGTGTGGCCGCCATTATTTTCCAGCACTGCCTTAACTCTCTTGGGCATGGAGGTCACTAGAGCTTCACAGGCTGCAGCCACTGGAATCCTCTTCCCTCCTCCATGACGACATCACGGAGCTGGTGGATGATAGAGACCTTGTGCTCCTCCACCTTCTGTTTGAGGAGGCCCCACAGATGCTCCATAGGGATTAGGTCTGGAGACGCTTGGCCAGTCCAGCACCTTTACCCTCATTCTCTTTAGCGAGGCAGTGGTTGTCTTGGAGGTGTTTGGGGTCGTTATCATGTTGGATACTCCCCTGTGGCCCAGAAGGGAGGGGATGATGCTCTGCTTCAGTTTGTCACAGGACATGTTGGCATTCATGCTTCCCTCAATGAACTGTGTGGTGGCAACTCCTCAACTGGTTGCCACCACACACGCTTGACACCATCTGAACCAAATAAGTTTATCTTGATCTCAACAGAGCACAGGACATGGTTCCAGTAATCCAGGTCCTTAGTCTGCTTGTCTTCAGCAAACTGTTTGCAGGCTTTCTCATGCATCATCTTTAGTCGAAGATTCCTTCTGGGACGACAGCCATGCAGACCAATTTGATGCAGTGTGTGGTGTATGGTCTGAGTACTGACAGGCTGACCCCCCACCCCTGTAACCTCTGCAGCAATGGTGGCAGCTCTCATCTCTGGATATGACACTGAACATGTACACTCACCGTCTTTGGTCGACCATGGTGAGGCCTTTTCTGAGTGGACCCTGTCTTGTAAAACCGCTGTATGCTCTTGGACCCCGCGCTGCAGCTCAGTGTCAGGGTGTTGGCATCTTCTTATAGCCTCGGACATCTTTAGGTAGAGCAACAATTCTTCTTTTCAGATCCTCAGACAGTTCTTTACTAGGAGGGGCCATGGTTGAATTCAGTGACCAGAGAGAGAGTGTGAGAGCGATAACACCAAATTTACTACACCTTCTCCCCATTCACACCTGAACCTTGAAACACTAACAAGCCTCATGACACTGGTAAAGGGAAAATGGCAAATTGGGTACAATCTGTGTATTTTAACTTAGGGGTGTGCTCTCTTTTATTGTCACCTAGGGGTGTACTGACTTTTGTCGCCAGCGGTTTAGACATTAATGGCTTAGTATTGAGTTATTTCGAGGGCACAGAAAATGTACACTGTTATACAAGCCGTGCACTGTCTGCTTTACATTGTATCAAAGTGTCAGATCTTCAGTTTTGTCCCATGAAAAGATGTAATACAATATTTACAAAAAATGTGAGGGGTGTACTTACTTTTGTGAGATACTTTATATGTCCATACATGGAGTCATTCAAATTGTAGGAGTCAGGAACTGAGCAGTGGAGGACAGTACTGCAGACATTGAATAACCTCTGATGCCTGAGCCCAGATCCACTCAAGGTAATTAGATTACCAGCCACTGACCTTGTCATCACATCACATGCATCCATTTGGGTGATTGTACTTTATGGTGATTATGAGGCAGTATAACTCGTTTATGAACATTGCCCATCTACGCAGAGGAAAGTCACTGGATGTCATTGTGGCACATAACATCCATCACACAGTATATAAATGATGGTTACCTAGTGATAAACATATCAATCTCCATATACCATTGTATGGGTTAATAGCAGCTCAGCGGGCAGCAGTTGTCCTACAGCACCGGGCTGGGATAGCTTACAGCCAACCAAGAACAACATCTTCATGAAGTTTATAGGTTCTACATACCTTTGTGGGTTTTTTCATGGAAACTCCAGTTTCCTACCTCACAGGAGAAGGCACCTGTTATGTATCGCAGGTATTACCCTGCTATTCCATCTTCTCTGGCTTACTAGATCAGATCTTGCTATACAATGGCTTTGAACAACTATCTGGACTATCAGCTGACCATGCAGCACATGCGAGCTTGATTATTAGGGAGTGGTTGATTGCTAGCCTCTATAAAGAAGGTTTTCACTGTGTAGCTGGTTGCTGTCTATACTGGTAGCTGGGAGTTTGTGTTTTGTGAGCTCATAGCTTTCAGTCCTGTTTTGGTAGTTATCTGTTTGCAGTTTGTTAGATGCCTGTTTGTTAGTCTTCTGTCGCTTCTGTTTTGTCCCATGTAAGTCTTGCAGTGGGTTCTATTCTGGGGTTGTGTCTAGGTTGTACAGCCAAGATAGGTCAGTGTATTCTATTCACTCACTACTCCCCCGACCCAATGCAGTGTCTATCGGCGTGCATTGTGGAACTTATTTTTAAATAATTTCTGGTTGTAAAAACCTTTGATTTTTCAGGATTTGATATATGCCATCCTCTGTTTTCCTACATAAACAGTTACAAAAAAATATTTTTACAGTATGACGAGAAATAAAATATCTGGAAGCTATAATGTCCGGCCTTCATCAGAAGACAATTATTATGAAACGTATTACAAAGTATAAGCTCCATTGTGGGAAAGCTTAAAGGATTTTGATAATTGGGATCATCTTCTGCAATCAACTTGCTGCATTCAATTGAATCAAAGTTCAAAGGAAAATTTAGTAGAAAATGTAGACTGCAAATAGAACTTTACATGTAGTGCAGAAATCCTTGTACTGACTCAATGGCCTGGGAGTCAGATCCTATCAGAAAGTAGCATGAGTAAAAACACCCACTCCTCTGACTCCATAAGGTGTAGATTATACAGTCTGTAGTTGCTACAGTCTGATTGTGTTTAAAAAAAGAAAACCCACAAGGGGGAAAAACCACCCCTGCCGAACAAAAACATTTAAAAAAAAATTTTACTTTTACTTTTTTGCCGTGGTCAGGGGAAAAAATCTTCCTTCCCGAAATCTCCCTTCTTAAATTTTTTTAAGCCGTGCTCTGGGCCCCTTTCCTCCCCCTAACGGTATTGGGGGGGTGCAAATTCAAACCCCGGGGGGCCCCGGGATGCACTATTCAAAAACCCCCAGCTACAGTCTGTTGTAGTTTACAAATGAAACTCCAAAAGAGGGGACCTCAAAACCCTGCCGATACATAGTACAACTACTTTCTAAGAAACTCTGTCCACTTTTATCTAGCCTCATCTCTGGGTTGTTGTCGCTGCAGTTCAAGACTCAGTGGGCATTCCCTGAGGATGCACCTATCTCTTACGCTGAAACTCTCTACTCATCCAGTTGTGAGTTCAGAGCTCAGTTGGCCTTCTCCGTAAAGCTGCTCCCTTCTATAATCTTTGTCTGAATGCTCTGTGCATCTGTGCCCCTATGCCTCATGCTAGCACGGCTGATTGTGCAGCTGCAGGTTCAGAGCTCAGTGGGCATTCCCTGAGGATGCACCTATCTCTTACGCTGAAACGTCTACTCATCCAGCTGTGAGTTCAGAGCTCAGTTGGCCTTCTCCGTAAAGCTGCTCCCTTCTATAATCTTTGTCTGAATGCTCTGTGCATCTTGTGCCCCTATGCCTCATGCGAGCACGGCTGATTGTGCAGCTGCAGGTTCAGAGCTCAGTGGGCATTCCCTGAGGATGCACCTATCTCTTACGCTGAAACGTCTACTCATCCAGCTGTGAGTTCAGAGCTCAGTTGGCCTTCTCCGTAAAGCTGCTCCCTTCTATAATCTTTGTCTGAATGCTCTGTGCATCTGTGCCCCTATGCCTCATGCTAGCATGGCTGATTGTGCAGCTGCAGGTTCAGAGCTCAGTAGACATTCTCTATGAAACTTCTCTCTCTTCATTCCTTATATTATCATTCAATGTGTCTCACATCAATTGTTATTTCTAGGTTTTAGCTTGTGTATCTAAGTCTACCTTTCTCACACTTATATAGGCAACTGCAGTAGACCCCCGTGAGCATTCCTTGTGAAGCTGCTCTCTTCCTTCATTCCTTATTTCAATGCTAGGTGTTGTTCTCCTACTTCTCCCACTAATATTTCTGCTTGTTCAGCTGCAGGTCCAGAGCTCAGTAGGCCTTTTCTGTGAAGCTACTCTCTCTGCATTCCTTACATCATTACTTGATGTATCTCACATGAATCATTATCTCTAAGTTTTAGCTTGTGTGTCTAAGTCTCCCTTATTCACATTGACAGCTAACTGCATTAGGCTGCGTTCACACGACATTGTCCGGATAAGTTTTGACTGGCGTCCTTTTACCTGCCTGTGTTGCTGGCAAAATCTCTCTCTCTCTCTCTCTCTCTCTCTCTCTCTCTTGCTCTTTTTCATCTTGATGCGCTTTTGGCATGTAAAGCAGATCGAAAACGTATCCAAATCTCCACTGCGCTTTGGGATCCGCTTTCCGCATCGCAAAAGCGGATCCCATTGTTTCCTATGGGGACTTCTTTTTGTTTAAAATGCAACAAAATTTTAAAAGGGGCATTTCTAAAGAAAGATCCCCCCAAAACGCAGCAGAGGAAAGCCTAAAAAACCCGCACCCGGCGTTTCTCTCTTTTGAAAACAGCGATGCACTTTTTTGGGTCACTAAAACCCAAATTGGAAACACATGCCATTTTTGGGAAATTCCATTTTACAGATCCATTTTACAATCAAAAAAAAACGTCATGTGAACACACCTTTTAAAGCTGTAAACCAGTGACTTTTTCCCCGTAAATATGGTCTCTGTGGTCCCCCCTTATCTAGGGAAAATTATATTCATTTGGCCTCCCTTTTTCCCCTACTGCCCATCCCCAAGGCTTTTTAGAGCTGCAGGGTTCAGTGCTCTTTTCCCTTTCCCCCTGTGAAGCGTTTTTGTCTTTCTTTTATGACCGCACGAAGATTTCTTTGTTCCTTTTTTGGGCTGTATTCTGTCACAATTTTTCCCAAGTGCAGAAAAAAAAACCCAAAAAAATTTGAGTCTAAGAAATTCTTTTTTTTAGGTCGCCCTCGCTGTTTGGTCTTTTTTATAAAATTTCCCTATTTTAACTTTTTAAAATCGGGTGTTTGGGCCCTGCAAAACCTGTCTTAAAAATTGTTGCAATAGTTTCTCTGACATTGACCCCTCGGGGCTACCTTTCCAACCCCAAACGGTTGGCCAGGGAAATTTTAGGCATTTTAGGCAGTTATTTTAGTTAGTCTTTTTGCCCCTCCTTGGGGAAAGGTGTGCGGGTCCCCCGGCAATCAATTTTGGTGTTGCCCCCCGGGCTCACCTCAGCCATTCGCAACCCCCTAGCCAAAACCTAAAACCCCCTTTTCCCTTAATTCTCCTACCACCAAAGGGGACTAAACACAGGATTTTCCAAAGTTTTTACCCCAGGGGGGTTGCAATCCAGTCATAAAACCCTTTCGGGTCCGACCGTCTGGGAATGGGGGTTCTCCCACCAGCGGCCATAGTTTTTTCTCCTGGCTTTCCCCCGTCGGGAAAACCTTTGCACTTCCCTTGCGTAACGGGCGGGAAGTACTTCAGTCTGTCTCAAATCCGATTTTTTTCAAGAATCAGAGGCCCCTTAAAAACCCAGGTTTTTTTTCTCAAAGCCTGGCCCTTGGTGTAAAAAACCACTCTTCGGGAAAAAAGGTCTGTAAATCAGTTATCTTTCAAAAAGTTAAACTACCCCCCAGCATCCTAAGTTCCCAGAGTCTGACACATACTCAGAGACGTTTTTTATCTTTAAATAAAAGCTGCCCTTTTTTAACATCATACCCCAAGTCAAGTAAAATTTTTAAACTGAAACAAGTTATTTTTTCCCGGGTTTGGGCCCTTCCAGGGGGAAAAGGGCTAAACCTAGTTATTGTGCAAAAAAAATGCAACTACCTTTTGTTTCCAAACCCCCTGGCATTGGTCGTCTAGTGTTTTGGTGTCTTGACGGGGGCCCAACGAAAAAATTTTTGGGAAACTCGGCCCCTGGGAAATTAGCCACCTTTTTAAAAACCCCCCGAACCATACACCTTTAAAAACCCGGGAACAAAAAACCATCTTAAAGGGGCCCCCCCCCGGGTTTCCCCCGAGTTTTCCCAAAGGAAAGGGAAAAGTGGCTAACGAAAGGATAAAACTGTTGAAAACTCCCAAGTGGGGGAAACCCGGTTAAACCGCGCAAATATGAAAAAAAAGAAAAATTTTTTTTTTTTAAAAAGGGTGAAAAGGGCCCCTATTTTTTTTTTTTCTTCCCCTTCTTGGGGGGACAGTACTTTCCAATTCATTCACAATGGTCTACAGGCAAGTACCCTTTATTTTCTGCTGGTCCTAGTACCCCCTTCTACTTCACGCTAATGTTGCGAAACCCACCAACTGTTGCTTTTTGAAAAAACTTTCCCCGCACCTACAGTTGCTTTTGGAGTACCATTTTTTTAATTGGAACTTCTAGTCTCCCAAGCTTTTGGGGGGGAACCAAAACAAACTATTGACTTCAGGGAGAAATTACACGCACCCCTAAAAATTTGTTCGTTTTCCCCCCCCTGCTCAGCAGGTACGTTTTCTTTTGGGCCCCAACTCGAAGGGTCCGCTGTAGGGGGAAGTTCTTTTCATGGCCAGAAAACTGAAAAAACCCCACTGTCAAAAAAATCCTTGATCGCCTAAAGAAAAGTTTTTGAGGGTACGGGTCACCCCCCCGGAAACCCCTTAATTTTACAAAAGACGACAGAAAGCAGGTGAGAGCCCTCAGGGAAAAATGCTTTTAGCATTTCCCAAATCCCCCTTTAAACCCCCGGCCCCCAAAAACCGGGTTTTTGCCCACTATTGACCCTTTCATTTGCTGAGAGCAAAATTACGGATCGTTCATTAAAGGGGAGGGGAAATCTAAAATTTGGCAAAAAAGTCAACTACGATGTTATCCGAAAACAAAAAACCCCGTATGCCATTCCTAAATTTAAAAAGCTCTAAGCATTGCGAGTAATCGGGAGGGTTTTTTCCTTGTACCGCAAAATTTTCCTTCTTCATAACCCCCCAGACCTGGCTGGTAAATCCCTAGTTTGCCCCATCCCAACCCCCCCTTTTTCCCCGTACAAGCTTTTTCCAAGCAGCACAGCCCAAATACACCTGCACCACTACTTCACCCCCGATACCCTTCCCCAAATTTTGTTGACTCCATTTGGGCCCAAGTTCTAAAAGATTTAAAAAAAGGGCCTCTATCCCCATCCTAATGGCCCATCTGTAAGCAAAAACGAAAACCCAGACCCTGGTCATGACCGCCCCAAAACCCCCTGATAGGCCCCCCCCCTCAAAGATTTGCTTCACGAGAAAGACCTTTAAACGTAGACGTCAGGAACCCCACCACCCCCCCCCCTTTCCCGATCCCTTCCAAATTTAAAAAAGGTCCCCCCCTGATTTCCAAAGGGGCTGCCCACCCCGGGGGGTAAAAACCACGGGCCCCCAAGGGGAAACCCGCAAGGGTTTTCTCAAGGTTTCCCCTTCGCCATGTCCCCCCTGTAACCATTTTGGGAATAGACAAGGTCCCTTTCTTGAACCCCTTTTTGTGGATACGGGGCTCTCAAATTTACAAAACCGGGGGCCCCGCCCACATTTTTGAGAAACATTGGGGTCCTGATGTGTTAGGGGTCCGGCTGGGAAACCCAAATTGAAATTTTTTTGGCGGGTAAGGGGCCAAACCCATCGAAAAAACTGGGCCCTACGGGACCCTACTGTACGCATTGGGGGAACCGAAATTGCAAAAGACAAGGTGTGTTTATTTTAAAAAGGGGGTTCAGGGAGTTTGCACTACTGTAGTTTTAGGTAGGGAATATCTTTGCGTCTTTGTATTTACTGAATTTTTAAAACATGCTTCCTTGGCCCCATGTTTTCCTCCCACTATAGGCAAAAAAAAAACAGAAACAAAAAAGGGCGTTTCGTAGTCAAAAGAGATTTGTTAATGATCGTGGGATTTTTTGCCGGGTCCGAAACTAGAGACGTGTTCAATTTTTTTTAAAACCAGCCAACAGTGAAAACCCTTATTGGTGCGAGTTCGTCCAGGACTGGGACAATGCCGCTACGAAGCTCTGCTTGACCCCAAATTAAAATTGAGGGCCCGACCTCTTGGGTTCAAAACAGTAGGAGAAATCGTAAACCGCCCTCGAAGGTCAGGTTCCCGTCGCCTTAAAAACCCCTCAGGACTCCCCCAGGGAGCTTCAAAGTTTCCCCACTGCCCGCAAAGCTTACCCCCCCCTTCCCGATGGGGAGGATGTCTTGAGTAAAGATAGTTTAACCAGAAGTCTATTAGAGCCCCCTTTTAAAGACTCCGAAAACAATCATACCCCTTGGGGGAATAAACCCTGGGCCCATGGAGATTCAATACCCCCGTCGAGCAAGTCAAGGGGATTTCCGCAAATTAGCTAGAGACCCCCAATGAAGCATTCAGAAAAAACATTCTTTTGATTTTGGAAAAACCCAAAACCTCATTCAAGCACAAGAAAAAACAAAAGCGAAAATCCCCCCCAAAAGGGAGAAAAAAACCCGGCCCCCCTATTCCTCCTGCCAGCTATCAAGGTGAAAAAAAACTCTTTAAAGGGAAATGAAGGACCAAATTGATAAAAGGAAACCAAAGTCCAGGGGCCCCCCCTATAGTCCTTGTAAAAAAGAAGGAGGGGAAAACATAGCTTTTGCGTTGTTTAAACGGGAAAATTTAAAAAACAGCATAAACCACAAAAAGGAGGGCCCTCCCCCTTTTCCCCACGATCGGGAATCAAATCCTTTTGGGGCCCCCGTGCCTACTTCCGCCACAAGACTTCACAATTGGATACTGGCAAGTCCCAAAAGGGCCCCCTGAGGACAGAGAGAAGACAGCTTTTACAACACGATGGGATTCTACGAGTTCACAAGCATGCCTTTCCCGGGTTTTGGAAAAAACGCCCCGGGTACCTTTCCAAACGCTTGATGGAACGATGCCCTTTGGTATGTTTAAAAATTTCCCAAAATGTTTCCTGCTCTATCTGGGCGATTTGATTGTCCATTTCCCGTACCTACAAGACCACATCAAACATTTGGCCGGGAAATGTTCCAGGTCCCGATAGACCATGGCCCCCAAAAAACAAAACCCTTAAAGGGCCCCCCTACTCAAGCCACAAGTAAACTACTTGGGGCAAATTCCCCTGAGTGCCCGAAACTACAGCCTGACCCCGAGAAAGTCTCACTGTGGAAATTTTTGGGGAAATCCAAAAAAAGTTAAGGGAAATAAGAAAAATTTTCTTGGATTTTTCCCGGCTATTACCCCCGAATTCTACCACCCCTTTTTTCACAAGTACGGAAACCCCCTTACCGAAATACTTTCGTGGTGTCCCCCGAGAGCACAAAGGGCCGAAACTTTTTGTTGGTGGGGCCCGACCTTTAAGAAACAGCGTTCCCCAAAACCCCAAAAACCCTTTCTGACATCGCCAGATCTTTTCCAAACCCCCGTTAAAAACCATCCATTTCTTTTATACACCGGTTCAAAATTTCTTAGGGCCCAGGAGCAGTCCTGTCGCCCAAGGCCCAAAACAACCGAGAAAGGGTTATGCCCAACGCCAGGGCCAAACCTGAGGGGAAAAAAAAAAAAAAAAAAAAAAAGGAAAAAAAAAAAAAGACCCCCCCTTTGCCCCCCCTTTCCAAGGCCCCCCCCCCCCCAGGCCCCCTTTTTTAACCCCCCCCTTCCGTCCCCCCCCCGAGAAGTTTAAGGGAAAAATTTAACCCCCCTACCCCCTTTCCCCCTTATACCCTTTTCCCCCAAAAAAACCCCCTAGCCCCCCCCTCAAACCCCCACGGCCCCCCCCCCCCCCCCCCCTGCCCCAACACCCCCCCTTGGGGGTTCCCCGGCAAAGGGAAAAGCCCAAAATTTTCCAGGATCATAAACTAACACCAAATTTTAAAACCCCATCCCCCTGGAACCCCCCCGGGTGACCCAACCCCTTACCCCCCCTACCTTAAAAGGGAGGACCACCAGAGGAAGACGACTGGGGAAGGGCGTGGGAAAAAACCCCCCTTTTTTTTTTCAGGGGGATTCCTACGCAGAACAATAACACTGCGCCCAAAAATGAAAGAGACCTCAATTTAAAATCCGAAACCCTATCAAGACAAAACCCGAAGGCAAACTATCCAAGTGAAAAAAATCCAGAGTTTTTGGAGAAATCCAAGGGCTACCTCTCTATGGTTTGAATCCCGCTGAGGGTCAGGAAAAACCCTAACCCCGGGCGGGAAAAATTTCACGTCCTGGAACAAAGGAAAAGACTTTTTTTTTAACAAAGGCCTAATCGGGAGAAAAAACTCTGGATCCAAATTTCAGGCGAGGGGGACGCCACCAGATCATTAACCCAAAGACTTTATGCTAAGAAGATATACGACGCCTAACAAAAAGTCCCGGCCATTTCGGTGTCTACAAAGACCGAAAACAACCAAACCGCCAGAGATTCTATTGGGTCGGCAAAAAAAACCCCACATTTAGAAAATTTGGGGAAATGAGTGGCCCCCCCCCTGCCAAAATATCCAAAAACCGGGGGAAAGGGAAACAAAAGCCAACCTTTTTCACCCCCTTACGTCTCGAAGGCCAAACCAACTTTGGGTTTCCCCCAACCCCCCTAAAATTGGGGTTTTAAAAGATCTGGATATACCTACGCCCTAACGATGGTCCCCCCAAAATACTCCAAGTGGGTAGTTGGTTTTAAAAATGTCAGAGATTAATGCCCCGTACAAAAAGCCATCATCTTTACAGGGAGTACGTGAAAACCCCTATGGTGCCCAGGTTCGTAATTTAAAAACCGGGTCCCCCCTTGATTCCCAGCCCTTTCCCCAAAACTTTGTTCCTACCATGAATGTAAAAAGCTTCGCCACGACAGCATACCACCCTCCCCAAAGGGGAACCGGGGCCCATGGGGAAAAATCAAACCCAAATGTTTTTCAACATGTTGAGACAGCTTCCATCTCTAAGAAGATAGATTGGCCCCAATTGCTTTGACGAGGGTTGAAAAAACTACAATAAAAACCACTCACTGTAACACTGGCTAATTTACCATTCCCACTTGATTTTCGGAAAGTCAAGGCAACTCCCAAAAAGCCGTGCTTTAGGGGTCATTTTCCCCACTCCAAAAACCCCTCCCCAATTTAAAAATTGGGTTGGGAAGAACCCCAAAGGAGGATCCAAGATGCCCGAGAAATTTTTGACAGAAGGAAAGGGAAAAACTCGCAGAAAACAAAAAAAGGCCTTTCAAAACCCAAAAAGCGAATGCCCCTCCCCCTAGAATTTGGGGGACAAGGTTTTGGGCCCAAAAAATACCACCCCTTTGGACAAAAATTTGGGCTTGGGCCCATGGGAAACCCGAACCGTCAAGGACTTCCATACCTTACCCCGAATCTGATTGGATGGGAAATCAAGAAGCCCGGGTTTGGCACCTCAGCTGTACAAACCCTAACCGGTTTTAAAAAATTTTTGTAACCCCGAAAAAATACCAAGCTTTCCCCAAGCACCTTTTCACCCACCTGTTTTAAAATTTACCAGCCAGTACCAGTGTCTCCGGGCCAAAAAGAACCCCCCTTTGAGGGGAAAACCTTTAGAGTTACCAAAACCCCTATCTCAAACCAGCAGGCTACCAAGAAAATACATATGCCTGGGGCCCGTTGCCCCCCCAAAAGCTGCCCCAATTACCTGCCCCCTCCAGCGGAAGTTTCCTCAATTTTGTTTCCAGTTTTTAAGCAAACTTTGGGGGAAGAGAAAACCCCCCTTCCCGAAGATCTGAAGCGCCCCAAACCAAAGGGAAACCCCCCCCCGGTTTCCTACAGGAGTGAAAAGCGTACGTAAAGCATATATATATTTCCCTTTCTTGTCATAGTTTGCCATAAATATTTATTGCTGTATATTTTTTTTGCCTTAGTTAGATTATTTTGTTAGATAAAATATTCCATGTAAAAGGGTTTAAAAAACCTTTACACCCCGGTCTTTGGGCCAAGCACCTTAGTCACTATAAACCCCCCTACGGGCTAGAGGACATTGCCTTTTATTTCCCCATGTGCCAAAAGGCTTGTGTGGAAAGATGGGTTTTAATTTCCCACAGAGAACTCTCTTTCTAACCCCCAAAGGGACCCACCCAGTTATCAAAGTGTACTTAACATGGTTATTTTTCCCCTATTTTTTTTTTTAACCCAAAAGGGTTTTTGTTTTTTTTGTTTTAATTTCACTAAGTATTTTGTTTAGACCCGTCGCCGAGGGCGGCTTTTTCTCAGAGGGGAAGATTGGTTTTTGACCCCGCCCCTGAAGATTTCCCTTTTTTCCCTATTTTGCTGTTTTTCTGTAAAAATGTTTCAGTGCAGAAAAAAAAATCAAAATATTGCAGTCTAAAGTATTTTTCTAGTCGCCCCTCCCGCTGTTAGGTTCTTTGTTTAAAAATTTTTGGCCCTTTTGTATAACTGTATATCGCTGATTGGGTGCATAACCTGTCGTTCAAAATGATGCAATAGCTCTTTACATGTGACCCCTTTTTGTACCCCCTTTCCAAAAACCCCAAAGGTGGCCGAGGCAGTTAAGGGGTTAGTTAGTTAGGTCTCCCGCTCCTCCTTTGGGGGTGGGCGAGGTCTCCGGAAGTCAAGGTGTGTGTTGCTTCCCCCCCGGGTCACCCCCGCCATTCTGCTAGGCCCCCCAGCCAACCTCAAAAATGTCCCTTTTAATTTTTCCCAAACCCCCAAAGGGGCACCCCAAGGGGGTTCCAAATGCTACTCAGGGGGGTGCAAAAGGGGCCCCCACCGGGCTGGGAATAGAGGGTTCCCCCCCACCAGCAGTTTATAGTCTTCTCCTAGGGTTTCAAGTCAGAGATCCACGCAACCCTTTTCAGGGGTCAACGCGTGCGGAAAATAATTTAGTCGTCTCAAATCCCCAGTACAAGAATCAGAGGTTCCCTTTAAACCAGGTCTTTTTTTTCAAAGCCTTGCCCTTGGTGTAAGAAACCACTTTCAGGAATAAGGTTTTGTAAACAGTTATCTTTCTAAAATAATACAAATCCCGCATTCAATTTACCAGAGTCTTTAAACATTTCCAGAGGGGCGTTGTAAACATTATCAAAGCCCGCCGCTATTACATCATACTCAAAATTTAAATCATTGTTTTCTGCCAACACAGTTATTGTATTCCTGGAAAATCCAGAGGGCAAGGGCTAACTATTTTTTGCTTTCAATAAATGCAACTAAACCCTTGTTTTCCCAACCCCGGGATTGGTCGGCTAGTGATTGGGTTCTTGACAGGGACAACAAGGAATTTTTTTGGGTACTCAGGTCCCTGGGGAAGTTAGCCACCATATTACCCTCGTGCCATACACCGTTACCCGTGACAACAACCATCTTAAAGGGGCCACCCCAGGGTTCCGAGTATGCCATTTCCTTATTTCTTATCTTAGTGCTCAGTGCTCTTTGTCTATGTCTCCATTTCTTCCACTGACATCTCTGCTTGTAGAGCTGCAGGTTCAGAGCCCAGTTCCCTGTGAAGCTTCCTTCTCCACCCATTCTTTATCTCAGTGCTCTATGTCTGAGATTCTTTTTTGTGGACCTGCAGGTTCAGAGCCTAGTGGGCCTTCCCTGAGAAGATTCATTCATTCTCTCTCTCGCTTCTTTTCTATCTCTCTCCTTCTCTCTCCCTCTCACTCTCCTCCTTCCATCTAACCCTTTTTCCCCCCTTTCTCTCTTTCTCGCTCTCTTTCTCTCTTTCACAACCCCAATTCTTTATCGCAGTGCTTAAGTTTTTATTTCTATTCTCTATGTCCTCTTGTGGAGCTGCAGGTTCAGAGCCCAGTGGGCATTCCCTGTGATGCTGCATTCTTCCCCCATTCTTTATCTCAGTGCTCAGTATGTTGACGTGTCTGCTTGTGGAGCTGCAGTTATGGAGTCCAGTAAGCATTACTCGTGAAGATAGCCTTTGTTACCAGTCCTTACCTCAGTGGTCTAGCCTGTGTATCTGTAAACCACTCCCATTGACCTCAATAGAAAATACCCGTTGTACTTTACCTGTTGTGAATTTTGCCATTAATTCCCTTGTTAGAGATCAGCAAGTTGTGCAAAAAGTCCTGAAACACTGAACAGCTGGAAATGTGCATCTGAAGAGATCGGTTCATTTAGTGCATTTAAAAAAAAAAAATTAAGAAATGTTTTGTTCATCCTGAAACTTCAACCAAAAGCCAAATATCCCGAACTTTTTGGGAGTAATGTATATAGCCTGTTTTACTCTCCAATTCTAACCAGTTCCAACTCCCATGATTAAAATAGCTATACGCAGGACTGGGACAAGGTATTCTGGTGCCCCAGGCAAATAAGGCATATAGCAACCCACCATATAAAATAAGCCCACTCCATACCTTTTTGTGCTCCCTTTTCTGCCTGGGATAAAGCGACGCCCTGGGGGTGCCTACCTTCGCCTTCCCATTGTCCCGGCACTGAAATGTAAATGTCTATAAGATGTATAAAATTAACCCTTTACACACGGCATCATGTATGTTTATATTGTAACCTATCAAAATATATTTAACATCCTAGTCCCTGGGGGACCCACCTGCTGAATAATAAGACACCATCATTACAAATTGTACAAGGTAGATGGGAACCCTGTTACATATTTTACATTGGAGCCCATGAGCTTTAAATTACCCTTATAGCGCCGGGCATTGAGACTGGTTCACAATCTCATCAAAAATCAAGATAATGTGTTTGTTCACGCTGTGAATGTGACTCGTGTGTACATTTCTTGAGCCCTGATAGACAGTATAGACGTTCTCTGCATCCTGCAATTATCTCGAAAGCCGAATGGTGCAAATCTCGTGATGACAGGACTGTACAGTACAATGGCTTTAAATAAAAACGGTGATTCTCTGTTCAGATAAAAAACATTTTGGTTAAGGAAAATTTAAAAAAAAGACCTTCAACACTTGTAGAATAATAACAAAATATACAGTATCAATACAACGGGTATACCCCCTGCAAAAGCAGAAAACTTAGCTGTAAAGTGCGTCTGTAATTAGATTAATATGACACAATACTGGCATCTTGCTGCAACTACCATTAGAGGGAACTATAAAAATCTACAGATAGCCCCCCCCCCATTGTGTTAATAATTTTGAGAATTTTGTATAATGCATTAATAGTTATGTGCTTATAATGCTTTGTTTATGTGCTTACACTGAGGATTAACTAATGTGCTTTGTACTTTGCTGCCACCTAAGGGCCAATGGATGCATATGAGTGTTAGGTGTTCACGATCAATCAGGTGTTACTGGAAAGTACAAACACAATGTGGTAATCTCCAACTCTGCCCTCAATAGAAAGGTTGGAACCCAACGGGGTTTGGTCCATTCGGCCTACAGGGGAGGGGACGCTCTCCCAAAGGGATGCTCCGTAAATCTCGTACAGGGACTCCACAACTTGCAGAAGTATTTTCTTCCCCCCTTTTATCCCCACTCCACACTGAGAGGACAATTACATTGCTACTCCATAGAAGTGAAGATTTTCTAGAATAAAGAGAGATTAAGCTGCAGAAAGGCTATTTTGTTATACTGGCTTTGTTATGTGTCTCCAGTGAGAACCAGTGCAATGTGACTTCTACATCACAAACATAGTCAGCCCTACCCCTACAATATGGAAATGCAGTGCAAAGTACTCAAGTCTGTTTTGGATTTTCCACGAGGAGCCAAGCCATGAAGGTCCCTTCTTTGGTAAAACATTGCGGACTGGTCTCCCCCAACCCCTTTAAAGGGCCCAGCCAGTTTTGACCTTCCTGACACAGCCCTATTTTTGAAATCTGACATGTGTCACTTTATGCGAGAATAACTTTTTGACACTTATCCATGTGATTCTGAGATTGTTTTCTCGTGACACATTGTGCTTTAAGTTAGTAAGAAATTTTTATCCATACAATCTTTGTTTGTTGTGAAAAATATAAAAATTTCATGAAAATTTGGAAAGATTTGTGATTTTGAAAGTTCCAAAATTTCTGCGTGCAAGACAGATAATTATTCACCACAAAATAGTTTATAACTTGCATCTACCATATGTCCACTGTAGGTTGGCATCATTTTTTAAATATCTTTTTTTTTATGACATAAGAGGGCTTAGTAACTTAGAAGTAATTTCTCACATTTTCAAGAAAATTTGCAATATACATTTTTTAGGGACCAATCCAGTTCTGACGTGGCTTTGAGGGGCCTGCATGTTAGATACCCCCATAAATGATGCCATATATGAAACTAGACCCCTTAAAGTATTTACAATAGTGTGTAGGAA
Organism: Phyllomedusa bahiana; assembly: GCA_025379985.1. Classification (NCBI taxonomy): domain Eukaryota; kingdom Metazoa; phylum Chordata; class Amphibia; order Anura; family Hylidae; genus Phyllomedusa; species Phyllomedusa bahiana. Next base: position 6,180 of record JAODAL010006413.1, on the reverse strand, counting down.
GTTTGATAACCCTTTAGGTATTTCACAGGAATTAAAGCAAAGTTGAGGTGAAATTTTAAAATTTCCCTATTTTTGCAGATTTTCAATATTTATCCATTATTCACTGAAATACGGTAAATGTGACTAGGTAAATGCAACTTAATATCAATTCCCTCAAGTCTGATGTTTTTAGAGATATCCCATATGTGGCACTAGTGCATTATTTGGCTCAACCATAAGCCCCAGAATAGGAGCAGCACCTACTTGATTCTGGGGTCTCATTTTCAATACGATTTTATTTAGGCGCCATTACAAGTTTGAGGACACCCTGAGGTGCTAAAACTTAATAAACATCCCTTAAAAGACCTCATTTGAAAAAATACACCCTTTAAGGAATATATCCATGGGTGCAGTGTGTATATAGGCCCAGGGCCGCCATACAGGGGGTACAGCCGGTACTCCTGTATGGGGCCCGGTGGAATAAGGGTGCCCGCTGCAAGCAGGCCCCCTTATTCCTCATGGCAGAGCGACGCCCGGTGGCGCAGCCGCCGAACCAGGCTCAGGCTGGCCCACAGTGTGGGCCCCGAGCTCCTGTGGGCCCCGGAGGCAGTGCTGCCCTGCATAGGCGGCGCGGTGATGTGACGTCACCGTGCGCCTACGTCAGCAGTAGAGGCCGGCGCTTGGCAAGCTGAAGGCCTAGCGTCTTCAGCCTGCCAGGGAGATAAGCGGAGCGCAGCGCTTGCGGCGTTGTGCTCCGCTGACACCGCGCAGCCCCGGGAGTCGGGGACATTAGTCCCCGACTCCCGTGCCTGGTTTCTAAGCGCTCGGGACAACATAAAAATTGCGTTTTTATGTTGTCCTATTCTGACAACCATAACTTTTTTATTTTGCTGTGTGCAGAGCTGTGTATGGGCTTGTTTTTTTGCGGGATGAGTTGATGTTTTTATTGGACAATTATAACAAAAAGGCTTGGCATAAAACGAACTCACGTTATGTTTCATTTGCTTACTTTAATCCTTTTGCGTTTATAGCATGCATAGTCAAACATTTGTAAACATGCTAATATTCATCACAGTATATGCACTTAAATTATGAGCCAGTACTTAGCTGTTGTATAACAGTCTGAAATCCTTATAGCAGTTCCATGGTGGAGATATTAATAGAGCTGGATGTTGACGAGCGCACAGATTTAGTTGCGACGTTTCGGAAAAGACATTTTCCTTTCTCAGGCCTGATTGGGGCGATTGCCGTTTGTAAAGGGGAAAAAGGCGATGTACGGGTTTTTATCTAATTTTTTGTGTTTGTGTTTTACTTTCTTTCACTTTTTTCACTTATTTACACTCTCTTTACTTTTCCCCAGAGGGGATTTCTAACAGCAATCATCAGAAGGCAGGCCAGTACACATGCATTGCTGCTGTTTGCTGGTCGCCATGACAACTGTCAGTCACCATGCCCACAATGCATTGCGGGCATGGTGACGTCACAGATGTCCTCGGGAAGTTACTTTCACTTCCCGGGGGCATCTGACAGTAGATCGCTGCCGCACTGTGGTGCGGCAGCTGCCGGGAGCAGGCTGGAAGAGCTCACTCCTCCTGCCTGAGGCTTCATTATCGAAACCATGACAGGTTGCGATAATGAAGCATTAATAACCCGCGGCCGGAGCTCACTCCGGCCGCAGTTGATACGTCATGCGGCCAGCGGTAATATACCGCCGGTCCCATGTCGCAATCGTGCATGGCTCGCCCGCAAGCCTGCACGATCGCCAGGACTTATGCATACGTCCAGGTGCGTTAAGGGGTTAAAAAGATCTTTTATACAATACAAGGAATCTCCTGTACCCAATTGCCATCAGAGACTCTAAGGCCATGTCTCCACGGCACTGATTTTTGGTCAGATTCTTAAGTGGATTCAGTATTTCGAATACGACTATAAATCATCCCCATAGACTGCAATATCTGAGGCCAAATCAGAACTCCGATCCAAAAACCACAACAGAAAACGCAGAAAAAAACTATGATAAAATACTGTTTAGATTCTAATTAAAATCCAACCAGTATTCTGTCCTCTGTCGTATGGACGAAGCCTAATACCGTTTATAACACCCAGGGTGAACATCTCCTCTTATATGCAGACATAGTGAACTTACTCTTCTGTGCCTAAGAGAGAGCCTGTAATCTGCCATTACCATTTCATATGCAACATTCAGTAAAGAAGTGTAAAGTTCATGAGTGTCCGGCTGCTCTCTAAACTGCACCAACATCACGGATACCCTAACACCAGATATCACTACTATAGGAGTGCCCCCAACAGTCTTCAACTGTGCAAACCTTTCCATTGACCATTGTAGTAGACACAGGGGAAGGGTCCAGCACCCAATCCAGCCACTATGACAACACTAACTGCGGTCTGTGGAACTACAAGTCTCAGCTTGCCCCACCATAACATCTATGGTCTTTTCCTGTGCCTAACAACAATCGTGGTGTACATCTGCAGCTCTCAAGATCCTCTGTTATGCGGATTCTGGTACATCGATACGTGACACTCCACCCTCAGGGACAGATTTATCAATACTGACTTACTCTTAGACAGTGTAAAGTTGAATTAGACAGTTTTACTATGCACCACATTTATCACAGTGTTCATAAATCTGGCACAAGTTAGAACTGTCTCGTCATACTTTACAACATTTTCAAGTTGGCTTACTTTATTCCACTAGCTGAGCCAACATTTTGGCCCAAGGCATTGCATGTAAAGCTGTGCCCTCTTTCTGTAAAGCCATGACCATTTTAACCCAGGTCATTTTGTAAGAAAATGAGCAGGAGTGTCTGGAAACTGTCTAAAACAGAGGAACAGGTCAGTGTACAATAACCATGGAACATGGAAGCTGGGCCATCTAGCCTCTAACTAAATGTTATCCAATATCAGTAGCACTCTACTAGCACTAAAAAACAGTCAAAGGAAACATAGGAATTTTTGGAAAAATGTAAAAGCCCATCTACCACCGTCAAGGCAAGCCCAATCAATATTGGAAATTACTCAAATGTTACCTCTCTTGGTGCCTGTTCAGACCTCCACATCTCAGGGAGAGAAGATTCCAGCTAAAGCTACTCTGCATTGATTAAAAAGCCTATGCAGTTGGGTGGAGTGCAAAAACCAACGGGGGGGCAGCCATTCCCGCATGTATCTAAAGTAGCAGAAATGCTTTTCCAAGAAATTCCTATGTTCCCTTTGACTTTGTTTTTGTGCTAGTAGAGTGCTGCCGATATTGGGTTGTGTTTGCATTTTACTACCACACCAGCGTGCACTTATGCTGTTTGTTTTTTTTTTTATCTTTTTGGATGTGCAGGACAAACATTGTTTTTCTAGACTATATGTATGGGGGAGTGGCTGCCCCCAATTTGTTTTTTGCACTCCGCCCATCTGCACAGGTTTTTTTTAAATCATTCAATATCATTCAATCAGCCAATATCTGGAATCTTCTCTCCCTGTGATGTAGAGGTCTGAACAGAACCAAGAGAGGTAACATATAGCGTAGGTTCCCATCTGTGTTGGAGTCGCCTTGACATTGGCGCATGAGATTTTACAGTTTTGATCAAAAATGGGCACTAAGAACCTTTTCATGCATCTAAAGTAGCAGAAATGCTTTTCCAAAACTTCCTATGTCCCTTTTGACTGTTTTTAGTGCTAATAGTGTGCTGCTGATATTGGATTGTGTTTGTATTTTACTACCACACCAGCATGTACCTATGCTCATTTTTCAAAAAAAATAAATCTTTTTGGATGTGCAAAAAAAAAACAGGTTTTTTTTCTAACTAAACATTAACATCCCTTACGAAGTAGGGGCTCAACCTACAGCCAAGCACAACCAATGTCCTCTGTTTCTGACTTTCTCAGGTTAACAGTACCTGTCTTTCTCCACTCTAAATTGTGCCAGCAGGAGTCTAGCAGCCAGTAATAACCCTATCTGGAGAACTTACATCTTTATTAAAGAGCTTCCGCAGGTGGCACCTTATGAATCTTATAAACCCAAGATTTGGAGTGGAGTTGAACTTGTCCCCACTGCCAACCAGGTTCTTCTCCAGATCTTTAGCTATACCTAGCAGAAAAAGATACCTTCCCTTCTTCACATGTCTAGTGGCAGAACATGCATTCATACTGCCAAATGGTCATTAGCATTAATCAGTTGAGGGTATGACTCAGGCAGTGTCGGACTGAGGTGCCTAGAGCCGAAAAGTAAGGTTGATTCTTGGGCCTCACCAGTGAAAATTATTTTTGGGGCCCAGCGGTGTAGTTGATTCTTGGGGCCCACCAGTGGAGTTGATTCTTGGGGCCCACCAGTGGAGTTGATGCTCGGGGCCCACCAGTGGAGTTGATTCTTAGGGCCACCAGTGGTGTTGATTCTTGGGGCCACCAGTGGAGTTGATTCTTGGGTCCCACCAGTGGAGTTGATTCTTGGGTCCCACCAGTGGAGTTGATTCTTGGGTCCCACCAGTGGAGTTGATTCTTGGGGCCCACCAGTGGAGTTGATTCTTGGGGCCCACCAGTGGAGTTGATTCTTGGGGCCACCAGTGGAGTTGATTCTTGGGGCCCACCAGTGGAGTTGATTCTTGGGGTCCACAAGTGGAGTTGATTCTTGTGTTCCACCTGTGAAGTTGATTCTGGGGGCCCACAAGTGGATTTGATTCTGGGGACCCACCAGTGGAGTTTATTATTGAGGCCCATTTTACCGCTTGTCTGCAGGACTGCATAAACTACACTTGACTCTTGCCATTTGCCTCTTGCTTTCTGCCTCTTTTTCTCTGATTTTCTCCAAGAAAGAGGCCTACCATGCTAATGGGCCAACCCCTACACCCCTATGGGCTAGTTCAAGCCTGGTCTCAGTGTTAGACTGGGGTGTCTAGAGCCTAACAGTGTAGTTGATTCTGGGGGCCCATAGTGGAGTTGATTCTGGGGCCCATAGTGGAGTTGATTCTTGTTCCCACCAGTGGAGTTGATTCCTGGGTCTCACCAGTGGAGTTGATTCTGGTTGCCAGCAGTGGAGGTGATTCTTGGGGCCCACCAGTGGAGTGGATTCTTGTGCACACCAGTAGGGTTGATTCTTGGGGCCCACCAGTGGAGTTGATTCCTGGGGCCACCAGTGGAGTTGATTCCAGGGGCCCACCCTACATGCCTCTTATATTCTGCCTCTTGCTTTTTACCTCTTTCTCTGCCTTCTCCCAAACATGTATATGCAGTTGAAAAGAAACTCCAAGTCTGTCATGATCATGAGTCCACCAAGATATTCCCCTGCTCCCTTGTGGGGTCAGTCAAGGCCTGGTGGGGCTCACTGTGATTATTGCTACTGTCCTTATTATACTGGAGGATTAGTGTTATGTTTCACTCTCTGGAGTCACTTACTGCTTTCCAGGCCAGTCTTATAATGACAAGGGACAATATAGTACCTCATAGAACGAGACCATGCGATTGAAATGAGTCACCATGGGTGGAGGCCCAGAGCTGGTCTGCTATATTGAAATATACTCCATATGCACTTCAGCTCCCCCTAATGGTGGCTGATGGCAACCAGAGTTTCTTCATTTGATGCTATGACTGTGTAATGGGGATTTGGTGCTATGTGCTTAAAAAATTGAACTTTTTCCACTAAAAAACAAAGACAATCATTACACAGCTAACCCTCCAGCCTATTGCTGCTATATTGTGCACCATATTGTTGCTCCATACGTCATCATACTGTGTAAAAGAAAAATGCTCCCCTCAAAACAGGTCATTCTTGAATCCCCAAAGATAACCTTTTACCCCATCAGTTTGGTTAGTTTTTTTTTCCTTTGTCAATTTTTTTGCTTTTTAGATTTTTTTATTTTTTTTGCTAAAGAAATACATCTGGTTTCCATGAGGAGAAATCTGTGTTGGTTGATTATTTTTAAACTTCCTGATGCGGAATCAGCTGAATAGAGAAGCAGAGTCATTAGCATCATGCAGAGGAGGAAGACTGATGATTTCATTGTGCGTCGTCTATGAGACTAAATGCCACAACGATTTGCTCCATAATACCCGTCTGATAGAAATGACATTATTTATTCAATCGGACACTGGAGGCACTTGGCACAAAGACTCCAAATAGACACTATGCTACTTAAAGTGGGTAAATACACTCATACGCGCTTCCATATTCTAACTGGTTAATACGCGCTTCTATATTTC